>JACJUY010006344.1:13311-41049 GCA_014220935.1 Platorchestia sp. MABIK | reverse complement strand
TAGTGGTGCTGCACTGTAGTGGTGCTGCACTGTACTGGTGCTGCACTGTACAGGTGCTGCACTGTAGGGGTGCTGCACTGTACAGGTGCTGCACTGTTGTGGTGCTGCACTGTACAAGTATTGCACTGTACTGGTGCTGCACTGTACAGGTGCTGCACTGTAGTGGTGCTGCACTGTAGTGGTGCTGCACTGTACAGGTGCTGCACTGTAGTGGTGCTGCACTGTAGTGGTGCTGCACTGTACAGGTGCTGCACTGTAGTGGTGCTGCACCGTACAGGTGCTGCACTGTAGTGGTGCTGCACTGTAGTGGTGCTGCACTGTACAGGTGCTGCACTGTACAGGTGCTGCACTGTAGTGGTGCTGCACTGTACAGGTGCTGCACTGTACAGGTGCTGCACTGTACAGGTGCTGCACTGTAGTGGTGCTTCACTGTACAGGTGCTGCACTGTACTGGTGCTGCACTGTAGGGGTGCTGCACTGTACAGGTGCTGCACTGTACAGGTGCTGCACTGTAGGGGTGCTGCACTGTACAGGTGCTGCACTGTACAGGTGCTGCACTGTAGGGGTGCTGCACTGTACAGGTGCTGCACTGTACAGGTGCTGCACTGTACAGGTGCTGCACTGTACAGGTGCTGCACTGTACTGGTGCTGCACTGTACAGGTGCTGCACTGTAGGGGTGCTGCACTGTACTGGTGCTGCACTGTACAGGTGCTGCACTGTACTGGTGCTGCACTTTACTGGTGCTGCACTGTACTGGTGCTGCACTGTAGGGGTGCTGCACTGTACAGGTGCTGCACTGTACAGGTGCTGCACTGTAAGGGTGCTGCACTGTACTGGTGCTGCACTGTAGGGGTGCTTCACTGTACTGGTGCTGCACTGTAAGGGTGCTGCACTGTACAGGTGCTTCACTGTACAGGTGCTGCACTGTACAGGTGCTGCACTCTACAGGTGCTGCACTGTACAGGTGCTGCACTGTACAGGTGCTGCACTGTACAGGTGCTGCACTGTACAGGTGCTGCACTGTACAGGTGCTGCACTGTACAGGTGCTGCACTGTACAGGTGCTGCACTGTACAGGTGCTGCACTGTACATGTGCTGCACTGTACAGGTGCTGCACTGTACAGGTGCTGCACTGTACAGGTGCTGCACTGCACAGGTGCTGCACTGCACAGGTGCTGCACTCTACAGGTGCTGCACTCTACAGGTGCTGCACTCTACAGGTGCTGCACAGTACAGATGCTGCACAGGACGCACTGAGCTCAAACCCACCTCAACAGCCACCATTTCCGTTCTCACACAACAAATTTCACAACCACCGTCATCAGACTGTTGTTGACATCAGGGCGTCACCGATTTCATGATGAGGAAGGAACTGCCACTCTACAGTTGACTCCAAAGAGCACAATAGAGAACAAATTTACCAAGTAATACAATACATTGAGGCCATTTTTGAAAGAGGACCGCTTGATCTGTGAGACGTCAGAGGGTTCAAACGTTTAATCCATCTTTAGTGAGCCTGTACGTGTTTATAATCTACAGCAACCCAAATGTCTTCTGCAACAGTCTACATGTGCATCTCTCATTGATGTGTTCATGAGCTGGACCCTAATGTCGCGCTTCATAGACTACTCCAATAATCCTAAACATTTTCCTCTGATTCACAACGCAGAATTAGATGATATTAAATTCCACAAGGCTTATACATTGGAAATTTGAATAAATTCATAAATTGAATGAATGAATTTACATATGAATTAGACAAATTTAGAGAAGTGCATCTCTGTAGCACAGTGCAAAATGAGCTCCCCATCTTTTATGCTGATTGTCATACAGTTGTGTGCAGCACGGTGCTGGGCTGTCATACAGTTGTGTGCAGCACGGGGCTGGGCTGTCATACAGTTGTGTGCAGCACGGTGCTGGGATGTCATACAATTGTGTGCAGCACGGTGCTGGGCTGTCATACAGTTGTATGCAGCACGGTGCTGGGCTGTCATACAGTTCTGTGCAGCACGGTGCTGGTGCTGTCACGCAGTTGTGCGCAGCACGGTGCTGGTACTGACATACAGTTGTGTGCAGCACGGTGCTGGTGCCGGCATACAGTTGTGTGCAGCCTTGCTTGTAGATTTCTCGCGCAAAGTCTACGGATTTAATAACTAAGATTTAACTATCTCAAACTGACTGGGTGTTCCTTCGCTGGTAAAAACGTCTTTTTCCTTTGATGCTCAAATTTGAACAAATTATAGTTTTTACTTTAAATTCAAGAATTTCCAGATATATGAAATACGCTCTCGAGAAAGCCAATAAGAGGGACTATTTTGCATGGACTGTAGAAAGCGAATCTTTGCACAGACTGTGTTTCCACACAGGACTCTGCACTTAGAAGCAGCAACTGAGGAAGGAAAAAGGAAGAAAAGGTAGAATGAAGAAACAGCGAAGGAAGTGTGAACTCAGACAGAAACATAGTGGGTGCAAAAAACGAGGCACGGTGGCCTCTCTATAGCTAAAGTCACCAAACAGTAGCCTCTTAAGGGCGCCAGTCCCCATAGCTTACTCAATCAACCTTAACCTACTGCCTATCAATTATAACAAACGTAATTAACTAAGGTAGCGATAATGACGCCTAGGTAGAGATAATGGTGCCTCGATTTAAATTTCCCTCATGCCCGCCTTCAAACAGGGCTAAGAGAATGATCCCCTCAAGACACCTCAAATTTACAGCAGCGCAGCCCCCAACACGTACCATCTGAGACGAAAATGCGTAGTATTAGTTTTAACATAGATTTGCAAGCGCTTCAGTAATTCGTACTATATCGCCCCGTAGGTCTCACAGTTCAAGAATACCAACTTAGCATCACTTCAGAAAAAACACACGATGTAATCGTTATTCAATGCTTGTCACAATTATCATTACGGAAACACAGTAACAGCCATCATAAACGCCATTCCAATTCCTACCCGCACCATTGCTATAGTCATTATATAAGAGCCCCAGCTGTTCTGAAAAAGATCATTCAGAGAGCTACGTAAGCACAGGACAGCCAAAACCTCGTAGAGGATTTCAACTGCCCACCCATTTATGGCCGGGCGCCTTACCCACGCTGAAATCCCCAGAGGTACCTACGCAGCGCGCCTGGTCATATTGCAGTTTAGTCATCCACACCTCAGACGTGAAGAATTTCCTTGCTTAGACTGTTCTTCTTCTGGTTCAATTTCAGATATCAAGTTTCACTTCTCAAGGAACCTTTTGAGCGCTGTCACACTGAAAGCTAAACGCTCGATTTCCTTGAGCATTCCGATCATTACATTCTCATCTGGACTTCTCAGTCTCGGGAAACATACATTCCTGGCAGCAGCAGATCGAGGGCACTCAACAAGAAAGTGTTTGACAGTCAGAGGAACGTGGCAGCACTCAAATCGAGGCTGCGGCTGCCGCTCCATCAAGTAACCGTGCGCTAAGCGGGTATGGCCTATACGAAGGCGGCAGAGTATCACCTTCATCCGACGAGTGCGACAGCTTGACGATGTCCACTCACGTACGGTGGGTTTTTTACTTCTTAATTTATTAGACGAAAATGAATTTTTACTTTCAATTTTAGTTGATTAAACTCTCGGATTTAACCGAGAGCTTACAAATTTTATTCTCAATTTTAGAACTTTTTCAAATAAATAATCAAACATATGAATTAAACAATTGATGGCGACTTTTTAATGATTTTTCCGCCAGTCAGGTTGATACAAGACGTATTCAACAGCGAGTTTTCAAATTCTTTGTCTTTAATGGCGAGACGCCGTGCCGTGCTCTCGTAGTTAAGCAGCTACTAATTTACCCTCCGGTTACGAGAGGTAAGTATTGGATTCACTTTCTTATCCGAGGTACGACCACTTCGATCCATTGGGATTTGATTTTGCACGTGGCCCCCGCCGGGACTCGTACCCGGATCTTCCGACTAGGAGGTGAACGCGTAACCACTGAGCCACGGGGCTCCTGATAAGAAATTGTTGATCCTCTCGATGTTGAGATTCAAAATCGAGGTAATCGTGAAGTACAGGAGACTCCACTTGAAGACTCGCTTCCAACCACGATTTTGCTCAGCTACCTCCCGTGCAATTTTGTTACAGTACGTCAAAGATATTTGAAATCCCTTGATGTACACTCTAATTATGCATCCTCTCCATCGCTTCAAAATCACTTCATCAGTGGCAAAACTCTCGTCTTATACTCTCTCCTGCGCGTGAGAGGTACAGGATTGTACCATGCACCAGAGAGACGGTCCAAGATATATAACTTCTTTGACAACGTCACGTAAATACATTATTATATTAGTTCAAGACTCCCTCGCCTCAACAAGAGCTGTCTCGAGAATACAAAGAGAAGGGACCATTTAGTATGGATTTTGGTAAACAGGGAATCTATGTACAAGGTGTGTATCCTCACAGGACACTCTACGCATAGAAACAGCTAGTTAGGAAGGAAGAGGAAAATAGAAACACAGCGATGGAGGTGTGACAACTGAAGGAAGGAAAGTGTACACGAAAAACAGAAGGCCTATCTATTGCTGAGGGAACCTTTCAGCATCTCCTCTGGGAGAGCCAGTCTTCATAAGATACAATAGACTAACCTAAACCTGTTGCCTATCCCCCTAAACCTGTTGCCTATAAATATATACACCTCTCCGTTTTGTTTCAGTAATGAAGTATTATATGCTCGACACAGACTCGAGTTCGGTCCTAGTCGCCACGGTATTTTCACTTGAGTGCGTGGAGCTTCTCTGGTGATCATAACAATTGGAGAAGACGGATAGGAGTTAAAAGAAGAACTCAACCACTCAATGAAGCAGAAAATTCATTTCTACAGCACGGTTGTAATAATAATACAATGCAGCAATGAATGTACATATTTCCTGAACAACCTCTTTCCGTAAACTACACACACATGAACAAAAGCCAGCCATGTCATGGGAGAGGAAAAAGCAGAATTTATACAAAAGCTTTATTACAAAACTTTCTCCACAAGTTCAGAGACACATCACATCTGTACCAGTCAGCTCGACTAGAAAACAACTACAAAAAAGTTTCACTGCAATGGAAGAGACGAATGCGTCGCTACTCTGAAGGAGGGACAGGCAATAGCCGGGTGGTTTGTTATGGACTCTTTACTAAAATAATGAAAAATAAAATACAGGAAAAATTCCAATGAAGCATATAGTAATTGCCCGCTGAGGAAAAAATAGCTCAACAGCGGACGAGTGGAAGAATTTACAACAATTTTCCAGTAAAATGACGGCATGAGAAATCGTGGATGAATTTATCTCTCTTTACTTAGCAGCAAACGGACACCTCCACAACACTTTCTAGAACAAAGCATCTTCGCCTAAATTACGACGAAATTCAAGCAACACGTGAACAAACCGACAGAAATATTGCGATACGAGAGTGATGTGACAGAGCTGCCGTCATCACACGAGCTCATCACAATTAGAGCACCCCTCAGTGATGGCAACAACGCTCCATCACCCCCACACGGCGCCGGGGGGAGAGGAGACTTGAGAAACATTTTCCGTCAGCGTGTGGTGAAATTTTAATGTGGTGAGATGTTCAAAATCCCACATGTAGTGAGATTTTCATACAATTCAGATGGTCGCAGTGTTACAGCAGGTAGCATTTGACCTTTTGCTTTGACTTGCGAAGTGTTAGCAAAGTCAGCCCTGCACTCGCAGCCTGAGATGCCAGAAATAAAAATCCTCCTTCACAATTTATCAGGAAACGAAGCATGAAGCTGCGCCTGGTGAAGGCTTCAGTGTTTTAAAATATTGACTTACTGTGGCTTTTAAATAACGTAGTAAAAAAATTCCAAGAGCTTTTCAACCTGTGAAGTGAAGTTCATTTTAACGATCATTTCTGCAACATTCGCGGTCGCAATTTTGCTCAACATAGGTAACAGATGTGCACGTAATTACGCAATGAGATGTTCGAACATGTCGATGCAGAATGACGGATTTTGCTCAAATTATCTGGTCCTCCAGTTTAATATCCCACAAAATATTCTCCACTACAGAACACGCTGGTTTCAACTGCCATACCAAGAGCGTCACCTCCACGTGATCAGACTAGTAACAATTTCTAGTGACACACACACACGCCCCTCACAATGAGATGCTATAAAAAACGACTTACAATTATGATAACATTTTCATAAATAAGCTCTCACGAAGATGCGAGTGGCAACCTTCACCTGTTACTTCAGGAAGATGTATATGCCGCTCTAGGCTGATTTGTGTTGGGATGCGCCAGCCTATACATGGCGTAAACGTTCTTCTAGCGCAAACCTATTTTCCTACGAGTACAAGTTAATGCCATTTTACACGAGAGTTTGGTAATAGTTAGCGTCCTTTAAAAAAAAGCACCTAGCCAGAAATGCACCAGGGTCTCTGGAGCACTTGAAAAAAATTACATGCGTACAAGAAAAATCCTTAGTTTACTAAACTGGCTACCAAATGCCACTGTGAAGATTCCAGGGAACAGAGAAATGCCCTCTCAAGCACCGAAAAAATCCTCTGGGCAATGAGAGTGACCTCTCTACACATATCAAATAAGGCTCCAGATGTACCAAGTAGAGACCTCATATATACCTAGTAAGAGCTTCAAATGTACCAGGTAAGGGCCTAAAATATACCAAGGAAGTGTCTCAATAAATAGAGTAGATGAACTGATAACCTCCGCACTCAATGATCATCAGGCTTCCGGGGTCCCTGGGTGTCGTCTAGCGGAGGTAGTTGCGCTTCTGCCCCTGGCTGCGATTGCTGGTCCAACTTGCTGAGTAAGGTGTAGGTGTTGCGGGAGAAGATGTAGCTCACCCCTGACCCCACCGTCGTGCCAATGGTCACCACCCTGTATATACAAATAGATTTAATTAAATGTTAGTTTACGACTCCCTAACCGCAACAAAGGCGTCCCATGAAAGAAAGAGAGAAGGCACCATTAAGCATGGAGTTAAGGGAACGCGGAATCTATGCATAAGGAGCATAGAAACAGCAAGTTGAGAAAGAAGTTCATGAAACAAGATAAAAGTTGAAAAATAAAGTCTTAGGTGCTGATAAAAAGGACAGCAGTGAAGGGAAAAAGATTGTCCTCAACATAACAAACACCATTTCATTTCAACAAAAAGAAAACCTACCTCTCAGCTCGGACCCTCACATATTTCCCGTGAGAGAGCTAATTCCCATAGCTACAACAGTTATACCCCCCTGAGGAGTGTATTTACATGTAAACGTGGAAAAGTACAGGGATACAGCGATTGATGCGTATTATTTCACCACTTTATCCAGAATGAACTTTAACAAAACATAACTGCCAAAACAATGAATTTATAGCTTAAATCATTCGTTACGCCCCAACACAATTCATTCGAGATGATCGTTATCATTATCATCAGTTCAAGACTCCCTAGTCAATTCATTCCAGAATGTATTTCACCAATTATTTCATCCCTCCCGCACTAGGCATCTAGAAATGATCTCCAACTATAACCAATTCCTTCCATCAACACCACAGTTCTACTCAAACGAAATTTATTCTTTGCTACGGAAACAACTCCTCTGGACACGGTGCCAAACACAAGGCAAAACACATTCCGTGCTACGGACACAATTCCTCTCGACAGGGAGCCAAACACAAGGCAAAACACATTCCGTGGTACGGACACAATTCTTTTCGACACTGCGCAGAACACAAAGCACAACACATTCTCAGCTACGGAAATAATTCCACGACAGAACGGCCCGCAAAACTAGGCGACACGAGCCGCGCGGACGCTGTGGCCACAGACCAGAGGGCCGTCATGGCGGCGGGCGAGAGCAGGGAGAAGACGGGCTGGGCGAGCGTGGCGGTGATGAGCGCGAGCTGCACCGCCGTGTTCACCTTGCTGATGGTCGTGGGTGACAGCTGCACCGTCGCGTGCGTCGCGTCGAAGTAGCGCAGCACCGTGCGCTGCACGGGCAACACATTGGGTTATCGCGGTGTTACACGTGCTTGGTGCGGATGATACGAGGTGATGAATGAAATGATACGAGGCGATTTATGTCGTTTAAGAGGTCATTATGTGCAAGTCATGTCTTACACATAAATCAAAGTGAACGTGAGTTCATGAGTTAATTAAGAGACAATACAAGTGATTCTAAAGACTATTTGTGAATCAGCCAGCATCAATAAATATGTACACTTATGCATGAGAAAATATGCAAATGGTAGCAAAATAAAATCAAGAACAGTATACAGAGTTACGCTCATTCGTTTTGAGGAATGGAAAACGCAAAGAGTGCATGCAATGCTCAAAGAGGGCCAGAAGAGCACACTGCAATAATAGTGAAGAGATCTATGAGCAGTAAATAGAGAGCCACAAGAGCAGCACAGAAGACACTGTACACTGCAGTAACCAAGCAACTCACAGGAGAGGGCAGGCTCATGTAGCGCACGTAGGAGGCAGCTGCGATGATGGCCACGTCGCGGTAGATGATCATCCCAGTCAGGGGAACTGCTCACACACACACAAGTGCACTCTGTCACTGTTGATGGTCTTGTGTTGCAGTGTATTTTGTTGACAAACATGACACGCAACTTGCAACTTTTACTGTATTCTGTATCTTATTTGTTATTTTACTAAGCATGATAAAATATATGCAATGAAGCGTATTAAATAGATTCAGCAAAAAAAAAGCCAATTGAGCTTTTACAAAGTTCTATACACTAAGATAATGATGGAATAGCGAGAATTTTTATACTTGAAGTGTACAGAATGGTGAAACAAAAATAATTTAAAATTTTTGAACTAAAAAATTAAATAAAACAGATCTAACTTGAAATGTTTCTTATGTCATACTCCTGCAGTTCCTCCCCCAAATATCCAGCTATTCTCCTTCAAAAGAAGACCTAGCTTCAATTTTATTTGTCTTACTTTTCTCTACATTTTTATAATCTATCTTCACAACAACTGACCTCAGTCTATTTTTTTCCTTGTTTATTCCCATACCACAACAAACTTCCCTTTTCTACTATCTTTTCATTTCCAACAACAGCTGGAATTAAATTAAACAGCTACAATGAACTCCTCATCTTGTTATGAAGTGGAAAGCTAGAATTTATACACCAAACTTCCAACTGAGACAAGACCACTGGCCCTACATGCTTTTGTAATAGCAAATTCATTACAGAGATGACCAGCACATAAATGAAATATAAGGAAGAGCATTCAGGCAACAGCCACCACTCACTGGGAATGAGGCCATTGTATGTGAGGGAGAGGAAGAGCACAGCAACCAGCACCTTGTCAGCCAATGGATCCAAGAAGCTGCCCAGCTTAGAAGCCTGGCTGGGAAACATTCGTGCAATCCACCCATCTGCCTAAACAAACACAAACATTTGGATAGAAAACTTTGAAACAATGCTTCAAATTTCTGCAACTTAAACTTCGTAGATGACTGTGACGTATTGTAATGAATCCTGAATTTATTTGGGGTCAAGACTTTGATTTTATAATTTTAATTCCTACAACTTTAACTTGGATATGACTGATGAATTAAAAAAATCCTGAATCTATCAAATTACTAAGTGAATTTCAGAATAAGCTTGTAAAAAATATAAGAATGTTGAAGTTCCAGCCTAAAATCATAGATTTTTCCTCACACAAATGGATTGAAATTGCGTATTTTATGAGTAACTCTGCCAGATATCAAAGGTGCAGGACAAGTTAGAATTGACAGCACAACTTACCAAATCAGTTGCTCCAGCAAACAAAAAGAGACCGAGTGCAAGGTCATAAGCCTCCGAGGTGACCAGGTGGCAGAGAAATGGGGCCGCCACAATGCGTGAGATGCACAGCAAGTTTGGCACAGTCATTATATTCTCCCTCTGCACGCAAAACACAAGCCTGCCATCATCCTTCGGATAGAGAGAGCTACCTAAATGAAAACAAATGACAAAAGAGTCCATTCAATAATAAAAGGTACAGGTCTCATACAATAATAATAGGTAAAAGTTTCACAATAGCAAATATATTACACTTAAATATAATTTACAAATTGAAGCCAATAGTGATGAAAAGCATTATAGTAAATAGTGATGGAAGGCAAAAGCATGGCTATTAAAACTTTAAATTCTATCCTACACAGTTGGGAGCTGACTGTCCATATCAATCTGACATACTTTGATGTTTCAGTATGTATTTATAAGATACGAAATACAATAGAGAACAAGTCATAAAATGGATTTGCAAAATTTGCAATCACAATTTTACAGCAGCATTTGAACCTAAGGCAGTTAAGTACTGTTAACACATAAATGTTGAGTCTTAACAGGTAAACAAACAAAATTTTATTTCATAGTTATCTCATAAGTAAAAGTAAGACTTTACATTAAGAAAACTGATAAAATATCAGACTTCTCAAAGACCCAGGAACTTACCCACCTCAATTATTGCATCCATTTTTTCTCTCATTCGTGCTTTAGTATCTTGAATATCCTCCATGAAATTTTGTTTAGCCCCTTCTAGTTTGTGCTTAGCTTTTTCTAGTTTAGTTCTGGTCTCCAAGAGTTTTGTATTGGAAGCCAATTTCCAATCAACTGCTGTTTCCGATTTGCTACCTGCCTGACCAAAGTGCCTGCACAGGAGCCTCCACTCGGATGAGCAAGGCAGGCTGGTATGAGTGGCACAAGCTCCGCTGCATGGTGACCAAAAGAATAAAGGAAAAACTGAAGGGGAAGAAAGTGCACAGGTTTTGGGTCCCACAGCAGATACTCTATCTTTCCTGGTGACATGCGTGCTACTCCATAGGTGAAAATAATTTCTGTGATTTGTGGATGCAAATGAATTTCCTTCAATGCCTTTATAAACTCTATGATTTTGGGGACTCACTGAGATACAAGGGCTAGCAACAGCAACACTTGAGCAGAAGCTGTATCTTTTTTGTAATAAACCAGCTCTTTTACATAGATGACTTAGTAGCTTATCTCTTCCCATGTTCCTTTCAATGCAATTTAAAAATTTGACCTGAAGTAAAAATTTTACAAAGAATTAACATATGAAACTTGGTAAATATAAATAAATTTATAACATAGCTTAACAATAGGAAATATATGGGATATATAAAAAAATATTTATTATGCAAAACTAAAATTTCATAATCTTCATTGTGAATCAAAGCAAGGCAATCATGACTAATTTCAAATTTTATGCCTTTGATCATTTCTCTTACTTCCTTTTAAAAAATATTCATTGTGTAAAGCTGTATCAGTACAAAAAAATACTAACCCATACAATATTACCATTAATGAACAAATTCATTAATGATTATACTAGTTCACAACTATAGAAAGTAAAACATATTTAGTAAAGATCTCTATTAACAAATTAGATCCTCAGCATTTGATAGTAAACTTTAATCAAGATGTATTAAATCTTATAACTTCATTGCATTTAATTGTTAATATTAAAAAATACAGGCGCTTTATTATTAGAATTGATAGAAATGTGAGCTATTTCTTAAATTTTAGCTCTGGTTATTTTGAATAGCTTCTTTAACAATAGAAAATTGAAGTAATTTGGAGTAAGTAGTATTACCATCTTATAAACAGCAATTAAATGAAAGAAAAAAACCTTTATCTGAAAGCTCAGAACTTCATTCTGACATTTGGTTTACAGCTAATTCAATGAACTGGAAAATAAGAAAACAACACATAATACTTATTTCCAAGAGCAAGCCTCATGCCCTCATTCTAGGGTAGGGTGAGTCATTTTCCTCTAGAAATGAGCTTTGAATTGTATTCAGCATCATTAAATCATCATGAATATATAAATAATTAAGAGTCTACAAATGTCACAAATACTGAATTTAAAAAAAAACATGGGAAGTCAGAAATTAAATTGGATATTAAGTAGTAGCATCAAATTGAAAATCTAATCCTACTTGCCCTGAACAGGATTTACTATATTTTTACTTCATATAACGGGAGCACTTCCTAATACATTTAATATCGAGGGGCTTTTTCATAAAATGACTGTACTGAAATTACATTTGATGAGTCTGTCACATAGGTAAAGGAACTCAATGATGTCACCGGTTGCATGAGTAGACTGTGGAAATGACTGACCGTCAACAAACGTCCGACTAACAACGACCATAGTCCATGTTTTCTTATACGTTTTATCTGATTAGTGTTATTTGTTCCCGTACACAAACAACCAGAAGAGTTCCTTGTAGTATGAAACCTCAAAGCGAGGGTTGAGGGCACTCAAGTCCTCCCTCATGGCCTTTTCAAGTAAGCGAGGCCCATTTTTGCATCACATATTCACCTAGCTGGCATCCAAAGATCCTCGCCTCATTTTCAGTCTGGGCTCAATTCATGTTATAGCTGATGAATTACGTTTTCAATGAGACCGGAGCTACCCACATTTAGGTTTGAGTCACTGTTGGCCCACTAAGTATTCTGTAATAAGACGTCTGCAAAAATCTTGAAATATTAGAATGAACCACAAAAGCGCAATCACTCCGGCTTCCGTTCGAACAGTCTTAAAAAACATCTTAATTATCAATAGCTTTTAGCCTTTTTTCATGACATGTCAAAATGCTTTGTCTTAGGGATATTATATATTCCTAATTTCCTAGCTTCATTCTCTTAATGTTATCATTCCAGACTGACAAGGCGGTTCCTGTTGGCAAATGCACTTATTAATTCTTGGTATGGACAGCAAATTATATTCCGAATAGTTCCGTGTTTACTATATCACAACAAGCAACGTCAATAGCTAAGCTGTTGACTTAGCCCCTTCAATTATGTACTGCTTAGTTTTAAATCAAAATCGTGTTTTATTCTAAAACTAATTTAGAAAAATTAATCTGAACAATGAATGGTACCTATATCATTTACCTACTTGATACTATACTACATTTATTTTTTTGCTAAAACAACGGAAACGAAAGTTTTGAATTGGAGCATAATATAAAAAATTTCCATCCAAGTTTTTTCGTGTAGAAAAGAGGCTCATCAAAAAAATCTGCCTCCCATTGAGGGGTTACGGAACTTCGCTCCCTGCCCCTCCCAGAAAGTGCATGAGAGTTTCGTTATGCATGTTGGCGTGAAAAATGATTAAAGATTAAAATTGAAACTAATTTGAAGTTTTTAGATGCAAAAGTTTAGAAAGTAGGGTAAAAAGAAAATGAGGCTCATGGAAAAAATCCGCCTTACATTGAGAGGTTACGGGAACTTCGCTCCCTCTCCTCCCAAAAAACGTAGGAGAGTTTTGTCCTACTTGTTACCGTTAAGAAAGATTTTCTCTAAAAATTGAAACTAATTTGAAGTTCATAAGGGCTATAGTTCAGAAATTAGCTTCTCGACAAAATGAAGCTCATCGAAAAAATCTGACTTTCATTCAGGGGTTACGGAAACTTCGCTTCATTTTGTTTGCGAATGCTAAGGAATTTTGACATATGCGATTTGCTCTTAAGAAAATTTTATTCTTTTGAGAGTAATCTGAACTTGATGGGTGCATTATTAAAAATTTAAAAGTGAATGAAATTAAAAAACTTTCGTGTTTTGACGGCGCGCGAGTCGGGAAGGTATCTCAAGAAATTTCTGTCCTTTTTACAAAGCCGTTTCTGTACTGACTCGGCAGCGGCCTGCCGGTTTTTTAAATGAGTTTTGGAACTGTTTTTGTACTTCTACATAGTTTTTTCTTTCGAAAATTATCTCTGACGTATAGAAATCTTTTCGAGTTATTTGTTGTTGTTTTTTAACTGGTAGATTAAGAAGTTTCAACTCCTAGTGTTATTCGCTATCCTTTTAAAAAAGTGTTTCAAAAAGTACTTCTCCTATAATTGGATACGCAGCGTGGTGAGGTGTCATAACTAAATATTCTGGCTATTCATGAGAGACTTTTTTCATTTTACTGACATTAAAATCTTAACATATATGGAATTTCTTAGAATACGTTCAAAATAAAAGACTCGAGCAAGACACGTACAGTACAATCTTCTGCGTAGTTGTGGAAATGTCATGTTTTTCACCTGGTTGCGTCATAAAGTCAGATAGAAAATTATTTAAAGCCAATTTTTCAAGTCTGCGATCCTGTATTTGAAATATGTATGTGTCATTGAAACATTTCTAATTTCAATTGCATCAAATGTATTGGAAAAAGCTCTTCCCTATTTTTAAATTTTGTTATTGGTAAATAATCTTAATGAAATTTTTTGTACCGTAAATGTTCATCGTTTTGTTTCACTTTATTATCTATTATAATAATAACACATTGAACTTTTCGATAATGCATGAATGTAGAAACTTGCGCTTCAAGTTTATTTTAGAAACAGCAAACAAATTGTTCCTCGCAAGAAAGCGTAAGAGGAAATCATATATGGAAAAAAGAAAAACCGTTTATTTTAAAAAAATAATACATGAACTGTATTACAGCTTAATGGATTTTAAAAATTTATTACTACAAAGGTCCTTAATTGATAGACAAACCATAGAAGGCGTATTATAACCGTGTCGGGAGTTAATTATGTTATCCAGAGGAACAATCAAAATATCATCTCATTGGATATTTTATCCACAGAGAGAGGATTTAAAACTTGAAAAAAATTTGAATAGTACTTGAAGATACTTTCGAATTCCTTCGTTATAAGTAGAAATGAAAGAAGAAAAGACAAAAAATGCATTACAGAAACAGACTGAAACACCGTCGCAAACAATCATCAAGTAGTGAAAAAAGTTCAGTCTAAAGTAATTTAAAACAAAAATCGAACAATACGCACATTAAAAAACATGTAAACAGACGTACACGCAAAATGAATTTCATAGCCTTTTCATAGTACTGACAGAACGATATTTGTTCACATTATAATCGTAATCATAGGCTCGAAGTTTGATTTTTTGATTCTCTATGAATATTTTTCATTTTGCCTATTCACAAAAACGCCCCTGGGGCAGCGATAAATCTGTTTTTGAAACAGTTAACAAGTGCAATAAATATTTTTACTGGTCTTTCGAGTTATTTGTGAAAAATTGTTCAGTGTTAACAGGTCGGAGAGCATAAAGTGAATGTTTGTACTTTGATGTTTTGTTTTTACGTCAAAAATAGAAATAGATATATATACGATTATATATATATATACACACACACACAACGCACACAAATATGCATTTATATATATACATATTGTATATATATGTATAAATACACAGATATACACATACCTATACAAATTTCTTTTGAAAAATATTTCAATGTTCATCTCAATAATTTGTTTGTTTATTTTTTTCTAGTTCTCTTTTCCTGTTCTTTTATTCACTAGTCGTGACGCTAAGGATTTCTCCTAAAGTCATGTCATTAAAATTTCGAGACGCGTTTCGTCCTTCGGACATCTTCAGGCTAAAATATTTATAGGTTTTGCAGCTACATAGATCGAACGTAGACACATTTAAATATATAAAATTTTTGACGTACTGTACTTCTGAAGGCACCAGCTTTCCAAATTTTTCTTGCCCAGCCCATGTACATGAAGCTCACACGGCAGCCAGCAATGGAGAAAGAAACAACGATGAAGCCACAGCTGCACCTACAACAAATTGTTTGATATTGACGGACGTGCGCCTACCATGACGTACGCCGAAACGCGTCACAACCCTTAGTTTTGAATCAAACTATTTGTAACCTTGTCGAACTTACAGAGCCACCAAGTCTGTCTGTATTTTTAGAAAGATCGAAAAGTTGAATAAAAAACTCGTATCTGCTCAGTATGGCGTGATTTTTAATCAAATATATATATAGAGACTGTATACATATACATAGAAAATGAGCATGAAAAAAATAATAAAAATAAAAACAACCTTCCTCCTGCGACATCGAAATGAGGGTTATATTGTTCAATGTTATGGAGAGCAATCATAGCAAGAAATAATTTCAGAAAAATGAAAAGCACTTCGTGAGGAGTTAACGCATCAACGTAGCGAATGTTGTTGGTGACATTTGATCGATTTACGGAAAAACGCATCGCTCATAGCACACAAAAATCAGCTTGTATAATTGTAGCGCAACCGCACACGAAAATTTCGTATTATGAACGATCGTATCACAGATACGCTGCCACATTGTATGAGTTCGCTCGTTCTGTCTTCCTTTAGTAATATGTCCAGTTTTTCTTGAAGTTGTACAGACCAGAAAAAGTTTGATGATAACGAGTTGGAGGCTCAGCGTTTTGTTGAGCATTTCAGAACTTAAAAAAAGTGAACATTGCCTCGATTTGTCAAAAATTATCACTCAAACGTTTTTGAAGAATTTATTTGTCACAAGCGATACAGAAGTAGATTGTTTTTCTTACTCCTGAGTGTTTAAATTAAAGTAAATAGCTGTGATATTAAAACATCACATTGTCTCCAATGTCTCGAACACTGTCTCGATATGTACACAACGGGTGGCCTCAAATTAATTAAATTGCAGAAAATTAAATCGAAATTTTTTTAGACATAAACTTAACAGAAAACTAGTTTTTAATACGATGTACAGTACGTTATCTACATTTCAGAATTTAGGAATGTTCCATTAACATTCAGTTCAAATGTTAACTTTCGTTTGTACATATTTCTATCTCTTTATACCTATAAACATGTTCTCCAATCGGCAGCGTATTTTTTCTGTGCGTTTGTTGATCGCTATCGTGTACGACAACGTGGCCCCTCTATGAGTTCTCGGTTCTAAGCATTCAGAATTAATGGCAAGAAAGTTTTGACGATAAGACAATTGATGGACCCCGAAATTCTTATTTTAAGGATGTAAAAATGTACAATTCATATCATATAAGTTAGTTCACTTGTATACTGAATTAAAAACAAGGGACAGCGCGCATTTAGCTGAGATGAGAGCGGCGGACGAGTTTTTTGGAAAAAAATAACCGGACATCGTCAACTAATCAAACATTAAATATTGGATATTTTGCGATGTAATCGTGACACAGAAATGTTATTCTACTTGTTTTTCTTATTTAATTTTTAATTAACATTTCTTGTATAAAACAGGAGGAGTAGGATTGTGTTAATGCCTTGTCCATCCAGCTGTTGACAAATATGTAGTTATCTCATTTTTTTAAGATGACAAAAAATAATTGATTGATTACTCTGAAACAAAACTAAGCCAAAATCCATTTTCGAATGCGGAGTTCTTGCTTGCATTATTACATAATGTGGGAATTAAAATTAACAGTATTTATCATTTTCTCATGTAAAGAAGCTGTTCGATATTATTGCCATAGAATGAGGTTTTCATGGGATGCCCCAGAAGTTACTGAACTCAATCAAGTTATACCTCAGCCTAATCGTCGTAATAGTTCTATCTAATGTTTCTATTTAAATATTGTTCGTGGAAGCAAATTGTTCAAACTTTTTTGATTTTACCTCCAAGTTCAGTAGAGTCTGTCAAGAAGATTTAAATTTTGTTCCACTAATGAATAATTTTTAAAATGTCATTCGAATGTTATTTCCGTGTAGAGAAATTACTGCTTTGTTATGATAATATATCGTTATTACAATTGTTTCGTATTGAGCAAAAGGCCTCTTCATGATTGTTTAAATCAATTAAATGTGGCTTTCAATTTATGGTACATGAGATTTGATGAGATCAAAAAATGAACACGGCTTAAGAATAGTTATAAAGTCTTTGAAAAATTGAAATGCTATGTTTTGTATTTCCTGTTATGAAAGCAAAAATTTTCTCTAATTTGTTATCACTGACACAATCGTGCATCTGGCAGACCTCCGGCCTCACTGTCATGTGCGCACGAGCATCACTAGCGATCGGTAGGCAGGCACTCTTAATTTCTAAAGATTTTCTGATTTCGACTCCTCATTCAGTCGGTCCTAGGCAGTGCGCGTGTGAGGTTCACTCAGTATTTCTTCCGCAGTCCCTCAATCGTCTAGCATGGCACTTCAGAATGGATCGAAGAGTGTCAGTATCATGTTCTGCAGATGTCTTTTTATTTAAGGTCATAAATAGAATATACCGTGAAGGAATTCAACGATTAATGGGCAGAAGATCTTGAGTAAGAGGTTGTTGAAGGGTTTTCATGTAAATTTGATTATTTTTCTTGCATTACTGACGTACAACCGGTCTCTTGAAGACGTCAATGCAGTGCTACTCTAACTAAATATTTACGCACTTTATTCTTCAAGTAATAATTTTGTAACTGCGTTTGTTATTCAAGCATGTAAAGAAATATTCCACGTACAACAAAGTTAATGAGAAAACCGTGTGATTTCTAGTAGATTTGAACGAAATATCGTTGTGTGTGTAACTACGCTGGGTTTGTTACCCTTTGAGTTAGTATCTTGCTCCACAGTGCAGGAGCTCAGCCCTTCCTGCTTGTTTACGTCTGTCACGTGTGGTCGGTGACCGCACGAACAACACATTGCACTGTTTTTTTGCGTGTTGTAATGCAGGAGAGGGTGGCCGAATAACAGTTATTGGTTTCGCGTCTATTTGGTAGTGTTCGAATGTTCTCTGTATTATCTCATGCGTGTGTTGCCTTGTAGTGTCATCGATCCCTCTCTGAGGAGTTACTGGAGTACAGCAATGGTATCTATGGGAAATAAAAAAGGAAATTTTTTACTTCCAATTAAGGTGATACAGAAACTTAATTTGTTTTTTAAAATCTTGTTGTAGAAGTTGATATACCTTGATAGAAGTTTATATCCTTAGTTGATATACTCACATGGGTGTCGTAATACCCATGTCGATAGTCGTAACAGATGATTGAGGGAAAAGTTTGCAAAATGAAAATGTAAGTAGCGCTCCTAGGGGGAAGGTGCGAGGTCTGCAGTTGAAGGTTAGATAAGCCTTAGTTTTGTTGAAATGGAATGGTTTTCTGCTTTGTTGCAGACCATTTCTTTCAGTTAACTGCTGTCCTTTTTCTAAGTCCCTTCTACTTTCTTCAACTTTTATTTTGATGCACAAACTTTCTTCCGAACTGTTTCTTTGCAACTGGGCACTTGTGTAGGAACTCACTTTGTTCATCGATTCCGCGTTCCCTGAACTCCATACTATATGGTGCTTCATCCTAACTCTTTGAAGCACCTGTGTTGTGACTAGGAAAGCTCAAACTAACTTTATATATGATCTAAATCCCATCTCACATCACAGTTACCTTCTTTGGACCACCGCAGCATCTGCCTGATCAGACCATAGTGGTTATGATGAAGAAAAGGTTAGGTCGTAATTTTTTACTTGATGTTCAGTGTTCCCAGCATGTTTTAGGCTTTGTTTCTTATTGCAATATGAGTAGTTTGCGATCTCAGCTGGTTCTCAAGTGTATCAGCTGGTTCTCAGGTTCCCAGGAGGTCCCTGTCCTTTGATATTCAAAGATGGTTTACACGTGATTTTTGTTGGCCGCGTTAGCGCCGTGATGAAACCCATATACAACGGTGCTGACGGCTGCGTGCAGAACGGCTGGGTGGGCCCCGAGGTGCGCGACGAGCCGCTCTACGACCCAGCGCTGCTGCAGGGCCTCGACTGGGCCAGCATCAAGTGCATGAAGGGCGGCGTGACGTCTGAGAACCCAGGCCTCGGCCTCAGGGTGCGGCCTCTCCAGCGGGGCGACTACGCCAGAGGTGAGCTCTTCCAAGTCCCTTCTGCTGCTTCGTTACCATGTTAAAAGGGTGCTTTTTATTCCAATCTAGCCTGATACATATCATCCTGTACGTTGGTGGTTTTTCGAATGCCTTATTACTAACACCAGGACGCAATGGCAGTTACCCCTGGTGAAGCCGGTATCCATTTCAGACACGTGGGTAGAGTGGGGGAATTGTGGCTGAGTTCTCCCTTTTTCCAACGGGGAGAAACACCGGGTGGCAGCCGGGATTCGAACTGCCGACACCTTCCCGTGAAAGGCGCGTTCAACCACTCGGCCACGGTGACCATAGAGCTCGTGCTTAACCCTCATTTTTTTCTATCACAATTACAAAGCATTATCTAATTCCTTTTCTTCTTTTCACATCACGATTTTGAGGGTTTGCGGAAATGATATGCCGCACGCAGAGTTGAAGTTAGACTGGCGCTTTTGCGGCTACTGAGCAGGCTAGACGGCGCCTCTAGTATCCAGGGTAGAAGTCCATAACTGTAGGAATTAGCGCCTATTGGTACACGACTGTAGGAATTAGCGCCTATTGGTACACGACTGTAGGAATTAGCGCCCATTGGTACATAACTGTAGGAATTAGCGCCCATTGGTACATAACTGTAGGAATTAGCGCCCATTGGTACATAACTGTAGGAATTAGCGCCTATTGGTACACGACTGTAGGAATTAGCGCCTATTGGTACATAACTGTAGGAATTAGCGCCTATTGGTACATAACTGTAGGAATTAGCGCCTATTGGTACACGACTGTAGGAATTAGCGCCTATTGGTACACGACTGTAGGAATTAGCGCCTATTGGTACACGACTGTAGGAATTAGCGCCTATTGGTACATGACTGTAGGAATTAGCGCCTATTGGTACATGACTGTAGGAATTAGCGCCTATTGGTACATGACTGTAGGAATTAGCGCCTATTGGTTCATTACTGTAGGAATTAGCGCCTATTGGTTCATTACTGTAGGAATTAGCGCCTATTGGTACACGACTGTTGAAATTAGCGCCTGCGCCTAACTTCTGGCACGTGTCGGACGGAGTACGCTACGCTGGTGCACCCTAGTTCTCAAGGAGAACAGGGGCAGGATTTGAGAGCCCTTTACGGTGTTGTAGCGGTATCGTCGACTGCGGAAGCTCTTCTACGCTACTTTTTTGTCAAACTCTAAAACGTAATTTTGGTGAGCGAAAACAGCATGTGGTGTAGCCAGATCGTCAGGAGAGTTTTTGCTTCCACCTGTAAAGCTGCATTGACGTAAGCTGCTTATAAAATCCAACTCTTATGTGTTAGCTTATATAACCTTTTTTGACGTAGTTAGAATTTTTAATAATACACGAGAGTACGTAGCCGCTGCTTGGCTGTCATCTGAAATAGAGTGAGATGTGAGAGTGCAGCGTGAGGCTCAGAGCCAGAGTGAGGGGGCTGTCGTGGAAGGCAACGCACAGGAGGCGCACATGCACCTGGTCTCGCTTTATCAGTCAGCAGACGGGCGTTATCGGGCGAAAGAGGGTTCTTATCGACCATCTTGTGCTTAATCCGGCGCTGCGTTTTTGGCGTCATTTAACACGTTCACCAGTTGTTAACGTTTGGTTAGGTTGTGAGTCGCAGAATAGGGGAAAACTATACTGCTCAAATACATTTTTATGTTTTCTAAAAAATATGAAAAATACAATTACAGAATATCATTCAATCTCGTAACAGTTGTTTTTAACAGTTGTTTAAAAAAAACAGTTGTTTAAAAAAAACAGTTGTTTTTAAAAAAACAGTTGTTTTTAAATAAACAGTTGTTTTTAAAAAAAGATTGCGAGACCGATGGAGTGTTATACATTTATACCGGTCCGTGAATGAGCAATTTACCTAGTGGTACACGTATGTCCTAATAAACGGGGAACGTGTTTAAAGATAACTTGTCGCTCGTATTTAACCCTACAAGACTTGAGGCCCTGAACCTAACTCTCAGATGAGGGCAGACATTTGCAATGGCTAACCATGAGGTTTGACCACCATTGGTTGCTCATTTTTAGTTCGTGACGCATATGCTTCTCGTACAAAGCGAAGTACTGACAATTAGGTAGAGTGGCAGACTCGGAAAAGCCCGAAATATCGGAACTGTGGCCAGGTAGGGTTAAAGGCTTAGGCGCTGTGACGTTTGTAGGCTTAGTGACGCATAACTTCATCATTTCACTGGCATGAAATACTGAAATTCCTCATTAATTTACAACCCTTGAGATTGAGTGTCTACGACATGTCTAGTGCTATTCCGTTTATGTATTACGATCAAGGACGCAAAATTTACGTTCTATCGAGACATTTGAATTGACTGCATTTCGTTTGATCGCGTTGTTCATTTGTGTGTACATATTCCTGTATTGGATTATAGTGACATCCTTTAGTTAAATTGACACTGGGTAGATCGGAATGTAGGCTGTGTGGTTTTGTGTGCTGTATAACTACTCAGGCATGTGTTGGGACACTCATCTGATTGCGTGTCGGGCTGCGGGAGCTTATAGATATTTTTGACATTTTGCATCAAACGACGTTTTAACGGAAGTCAAGATATCACCTACAGAAATATTACACCATGCTGCGTTAGCGGTGGTCAAGATACGGGAAGGTGTTGAGCTGTGCCCGCACTTCTTCATTTCTGAGTGAAATCACCACTTTTTACTTCCGTATACGAGAGAGAGAAAGAGAGAGAGAGAGAGTGTGTACGCACCCAGGGTGCTCCCTAAAGGTGGACTCCCAAATTTTACATGTCTGTCTAAAATGCCAAAATATCCTTTTTTCTAGATGGAATTTGCTAAAAAAAACGCTAGGCATCTGGCAGGGTTGCTAGATGCTCAACGCTCTTTTCGGGAAAACGCTATTTTAAAAATGGCAAGTGCCTTTACATACATAGTATTAATGTAATGCCTGTAAGAGAAGATAAAATGCCACTTTGGCAGGGCTGCTACAAAGCAGCGCAGGGAACCGCAAGAGTTAGGGAAGGATGCCAATCTAGGAAGACCGTAGCAGTAACTTTAATCTTTTCATGAATAGAAATTAAATCGTTATGATTTAGCTTCAATCGCAGTTTAGAAGGAACATAAGAAATTAGTAGGTTTCGAACACGCAACATTTCAACTGAGATCATGCACTTGTCTTCACATTTTCGTTTGTATATTTTAAAGTATGTGCGTTAGTTTTTATTACTACGTCTGATGATAAGAATTTCCCATCTTAGAGCCACCTTTACGTTTCCTTTTACTATCACCATATCATTCTGTTTACTGGACGTAGAAAGTTGGCTAAGATTTCATAGAACAATGATAATATTTATCGCTCCTTTTCACTCATAGATATTTTACACTGTCCAGCGTTTATCGGTAGCCAAGATACCACCTCTAGAAGTATTGCATCATTAGTGTACACGACCCGTCAAAAATGATGGGATTAGATAGTTTCCTTTAACAAGTCTCAAAATATGGATGACAAACAAATACAGGGTGTAGCAAAAGAAGTATACCCAATTTGAAATTCCTATTGCTCAAAAACTATTAATGTTTCAAAAAAATTTGAAAGTTAGATGTTTATCAACCGTTCCGGCATCTATATGGGAAATTTGAGGATGATAAATGAAAGGGTACTTTTTCAGCAATATTTTTGGTGACAGACACGAGAAGTAAGCTTGCGCTGATAGTTAAAAGATAATTCCAAGACTCCGAAAAGCCCATGGAAACAGGTTAAGTAGAACGTAGTGGATTCAGGCTAGCGCTCCTGCTCACTGAACTGTGGCTGTGAAGGAAAAACTAAATGAGGTATTTGGCGATCGCATTATCTCCTTGAATTATAATAAATCATTGTCAACGAAATCAATTTGCTTTAACACATGGACTGCGACGTGAGCCACCGGTGGTACACGGAGGGAGTTTTCATAATGCTACTGACTGACCAGCAGTCACAAACTCAATTTTCATGAAGCCCTATTCAGAACTGAATGAACCAGTTCATGTTTGCTATTTTCGACATTGGTTACTACAATTGACTTTAAATTTGAGTTGAATATTGAACTTCGGTTGTACCCGCTGCAGTCAAGGTGTCAAGAAAATGATGCTCTCATAACACGAGTAATGACGGGAATCAGTCAGAGAGAGGCTGCAATTGTGTGTTGGAAGAAACTGAGCTCACGTAGAAGAAAATTAAATATTGTGTACTTCTTGAAATCATTTTTTTTAGATGCTAGCGATGTCTTTCAACACTAAATAAATAGTACTGTAAAACGTCAGGTGTCTCCATAAATTTATAAATAAAAACTTTTCTGTGCGCAACTTCTTCTATGTTATAACCAAAGGAATCTCAATGAATACATCAAATTGGTCGGCCCGTCTTTCTTTCACGCTTTTAAAGGATGCTTATAATGACCGTATCTGTGATACAAGTTTCACCAGTGCACAAGTACAAGAATATATTAATCGTGGGTACTATTGGGATGGATGGATGTATTTGGGTGCTACTGTAGCGTGAGGTCTACCGCCATATATCGCCTACTCAAGTGTAATTAGAGGTCTACTAAAATCGCTAAATTAAATGTATGGAAATAAGTGATATTCATGATCCCCTCACGGGGATGCAACTATTGTATCTATGGGAATTAGCGCTCCCAGGGGGACTATGTGAGGGCCCGAGCTAAACGTTAGGTAGGCTTCTTTTTAATTGAAATAGAATAGGTTTTGTTTTGTTACGGACCATCTTTTTCGGTTCACTGCTGTCCTGTTTTTCAGCACCTACTACTTTCTTCTTCAACTTTTTCTTGTTTCATGAACTTCTTTGTTAGCTTACTGTTTCTATGCATCTTGTGCACAAATTCCGCGTTCCCTCAACTCCATACTAAATGATGCCTTCTTTCTTCCTCTCTTAGAACATCTTTGTCGTGGTTAAGGGAGGCTAAAACTTTCTTATATAATAATAATAATAATAATAATAATAATAAAGTGATATTCATGATATTCATGATATTCATTAGGGATTGAAAATGCAGCCGTATACCTCACGCTATAGCACTAGCCAGAGGTAGATCTCATGCGATTGTGTGGGAGACCTGACGCTAGAGAAGCACCTATATTTGTTTGTCATCCACATCTGGAAGATTTGTCTAAAAATAAATCGAATCCCGTCATTTTTGACGGGTCGTGTGCACTAGTTACTGATAAATTGTTGAAAGTAACTCTTGAAAATATTTTTAAGATAAAAAGTTCGCATTTAAATTAGCTTGTGCAAGCGTGTCTGTCACCAAAAATATTGCTGAAAAGTACCCTTTCGTTTATCCTCCTCAAATTTCCCATTTAGATGCCGAAACTGTTGATGAACTATGTGTAATTTTCAAAATTTTTGTAACATTTATAGCTTCTGAGATATATTTTGAAATTTGGTTTATTTTTTGGGACACCCTGTAAATCCACCGCAATAGAACCCGGGATTAAAATACTCATGCACTGGTGAACTTCGTGTCTCGAATACGGTCATTAAGCATCCTTAAGAATGTGACAGAGGGATCAACAAAGCCAGCAGTAACATTGCATTATTATTTATACGAGTGCACACGACCCGTCAAAACTATCTACTACTAACTACTACTATAATGCGCACGACCCGTCAATAATGACGGGATTCAATATTTTCTTCGAAAAAATATGCAGATATGGATGCCAAACAAATATGTCCATCCTCAAGTACCTGCGATTAAAATATTGTTTGCCTGTGTTACTTATGTATGAGTGCACACGACCCGTCAAAATTGTATAATAATGTTCGACAAATCACGTGACACACGTTCCTATTTCCTACCAATACACGTGATATTCATATTGACTCTGAATGTGATGGATCACCGAAAATTATTGTGGAGTTGATGAAGCTTGTATCACAGATACGTTCATCACCCACTTTCGGCTGGTGGGTGTGACACACGGACAGATGGACAGACGGACGCGGCTCTTATTATAGTACTAGTGTGCACAGCCCGCCAAAAATGACGGGATTCAATACCTTCCTTGAACAAACTTCCAGATGTGGATGAGAAACGAATATATCCTAACAGCACCTGTGATGAAAAATATTATTGTACTTGCGCACTGGTGAAACTCGTTTCACTGATACGGTCATTATGGCTATCTTTATGAGCGTGACAGAAATGGAAGAAGCGGACTCCAAACAAATAAACCAAGAGTATTATTAGATAGTGGCAAGACCCGTGGAAATTCTACGAACGATGTTATCGTTATACTAAGTGGACCCGTGAAAATTTTTTTTCAATATTGCCTAACCAAACCTGTCCTAAACGAACCTATCCTGATAAAATGACAAACATATCAATGCATATAAAGGCCGTCTTGGAATGTTATACTGAGGAATTCGGTATCCATGATACCGCAAGCTCAGACAACCTATGTTTCTTAAGAAGCGGACACCAAACAAATACATAAATATGTAAATAAACACATAACGGGTATTATTAGGTTAGATAAAACTACACCCCCCCTTTATTTCGTAGTCCACCCCCATTTATTTCGAATAAGAAAGAAGGCGAAATGAAAGAAAGGCGGCAAGAAATAAAAAATTCAATCTCTCGAGAGTTGATGAGGCCGAGTGCACACGGCTCATCAAAAATGTATAATAATGTTCGACAAATCACATGACACACGTTCCTATTTCCCAAGAATTCACTTGATATTCATTCCTACTCGAATCAGATGGATTAATACACTAGAAATTATTGTGGAGTTGATGAAGCTCGTATCACAGATACGCTCATCACTCCTTTTCCTGGCTTCGGACAGAGAGACGGACACCCCTCTTATCATAGTTTAGATTACTAAGTGCATAAAATTCTCTACAAATTTAATGTGTTCAGTGAGAGTCTCCTTGTATCAACATAGGAGAAATTACGCATTAGAAAAATTATATAAATTTATTCAAATATTTATTTAAAAATTTAAGGAGACACATATGACGTTTCATTATACAAGGGATACTGCTTTTAACAGAAGTCAAGGTACCACATGCTGATATATTACACCATGGTGCGTCGAGCGGTAGTCTGGATACGGGAAGCTTGCACACCTACACCCCATCACAGGACCCTCCTCCTTGCGCCTGTAAGCACAGGACCTCCTCCCCTCCCTGGCATTTCCGTAGGATTTATCGTAGCGGTGCGGGACGATCGCCTTGGCATTTGAGGCGCATAGGCTGTTCTCTTCCTGTGTTTTTGTGGAGCGTTGCGCCGGTCTGGTGCGCCGTCTATCTGTTCGTGGTCCAGCTGGGGGCTGGACGCTAGCTGTACTTTTTACTAGCTTGCAATGCTGCTCTGTGATGCACCACAATTCTGGTAATTAGAGCGTGCTCTGACTGGCACTTCCTGTTACTGCAGCATACTCGTTAAAATAGTTTCGAATTTTGAATATGAAAGAAAGAAAGATCGAGGAATATCGTATAAAACGTTTATTTGTGAAAAGGACTCTTT
The DNA here is from genome assembly GCA_014220935.1 of Platorchestia sp. MABIK. Lineage (NCBI taxonomy): Eukaryota > Metazoa > Arthropoda > Malacostraca > Amphipoda > Talitridae > Platorchestia > Platorchestia sp. MABIK. The sequence continues at coordinate 13,883 of JACJUY010006344.1, read as the reverse complement.
GAGCATTCGCTCATCATCAGCAAAGAAAATGTAGGAAAAGCTATCTGTAAAACTATAGAATGAACTAGAATAAAAAATTCGAACCTACAGTAATACATTAAGAATAAAAGTAAACTACCTATCGACCTTGGACAACAAAGAGAAAATCTAAGGTGGCTATTCATAACTTGTTTTATCCTTAGAGTGAAAAGCGCTTCCAAAATCCTTGAATCATTGGGGAAGTTTGTCCTACCCAAGACCTAATAATCGCACTTGTTAATTGGTTATTGCGTGCACTTGCGTGATCCCGTGCAGCTAACTGTGAAGGATTGCTGTGATATTTACAGTTCGATGACTTCTTCCGCGGTGCTCGGCGATCTTTCAACCTAGAGTACGGGAAGTCATGCCCACATACTCCGATGCACGCAGTCCACAACTCTATTTATGTACGAGGGGTAGTCAAAAAGTTCTCAGACAAATGCCATAATTTCTTTATTTAACAACTCATTACATTTATTTCTCTACATAAGCTCCATTGTTGTCTATACACTTTTGTAATCTATGCTTCCACCAGTAAATGCCTTCTTTATACA
>JACJUY010006343.1:0-40676 GCA_014220935.1 Platorchestia sp. MABIK | reverse complement strand
ACAGGTTTAGATCCGACAGGTTTAGATCCGACAGGTTTAGATCCGACAGGTTTAGATCCGACAGGTTTAGATCCGACAGTTTTAGATCTAATAATGGAAACATCGAAGTGCAAGAGAAAACAAATATGTAAGACTTTATATATCATTTTTGTACGGCCTTAATTAACTTCTACAAACATTAAATGTTCTATTCAATTTGTTTAGTACTGACTAGATTCCTATTCCAGGAATCGGTACAAGTTTACTATCCATGTTATCACCATAGGTGCGACTAATTCAGTGTTGGCTTTCCACATTTTCACTTGACACATTTTTCTACCCGTTGATAGCATGGCTGGTTTTTCGGGGGTCGGATTTTCAAACAACTTACGAAATCGTAGTGGTACAGCTGCGTATTGTGAGTCTCTAGTTTACTTGATTAGGCTACGCTCTTTTTATGTATAACCTTTTTAGCAAAGAGCGTTGCTGAGTTAGCTAGCAGTGACCTGCAGTCACTGCTGGCCTGGCTATGCCGCTACGAAAGACGTAAATTGTTTGAAATTCCGGCCCCTAGCCAAAACGGCACCGCTCGACCGGTAGGAGGTTATTTGTTCCATACCTTGCGGCTTTTTTAAACGTCATAATTTTTTTATTCGTTATCAACGTAATTCACTGCTGAACATTACCTGAAAATGTGTTAGCCGAATTGCTGAGAAATTCTTTCAAATGCATGGGACGGACCTTGTTCCTTATCTCAAACTGGCGATGCCGCCACTCGCGCCGAGATGGGCGTATAAACCCAAGTCTAAATGACCTGACTCCACCAATAACTGCTCGTTTCAGGCCCAGGTCGCTGATGAATGAAATCATAATTTAATTCTATACAACATTCACGTCTGTACTGCTCCTCCCCTTTTTAGCCAAAGATTTTGTTGGAAAGGGCCTGTGTCGGACACACGCGGGGTATCTAGGTACTTGTTTAAATCATGGAATTATTATTGGAATCTTGATTTCAGCAGAATTTTGGTATTCTGTTCTTGTTTGATGAAATAGTGAATTCTTTTGTATCTCAATTTGCTTGAACTTGTAATAACCTCTTCCGAAATATTATCGGCATGACAAAGGCCCACCAAGTGTTCCGTACAAAGCAGTCCTGATGGAGTGGAATCTTCAGTATTATAAGAGAATGCAATTTAGATATACTTGAGCACTGACTGTTGTAGTCGTCGAGCATTTGCTAATTGAAATCGCGATCTGTTGACCCGTTCGTCGGAACCGGTCGACGCACGTCTGGCCTTTACGGCCATTTCTAGTCTTCCCACCGCTGGTCCATGAATCGACCGTTGTCCTGCACCGTCTGTATGTTCATAATTATTGCCCTACGTCGCAACAGTCCTGACTGAAGGAGTCTGAGTACAGCTCCTGCTGAGTGATGACTTCCTCAAGACGTTTGATTTGACTTGCCAGTCCTTAGGTCTCAACCATTTGAACTTATATTGCCCAGTGATGCAAATCTACGGCTAGCCGGACTGACGCAAGCATTTGATCGTGGGTACTGCATTTTAGGAGGACAGGCATACCTTAAACGTGGTTGATTTTAATGGTGCATTAAAGTCTCGAGTGATGATTGCTAAAAATGTATTCCTTTTTAAATTACCTTGAATATTTTCATAGACTGGATGGGGAAGTAAAACTGGTATTATTGGAAGGAAGAAGAATTCACTTTTATTTTTATTTGCTGGCCATGCGATTGGATTATAGTTTTGAGCCCTTCAACATTTTCCACTTTGCGTTCAGAAAAGTTTCTTCCAGATCTTCCTTTATTAATGTTTCTCACAATAAACTGGGATTGCCACTCTTGGAAGTTCCTCTGAATCGTTTTTTTGTTAGGTTTGAATCGGTATTCCAAGAAAAATTTCCTCTGAGTCCCGACGGTGGATCTAATTTTCATCATTTCTTCGATGATGAACTTGCGTTGTTGATGTCAGTTGTGCCATGCTTGCTGATTACAATAATTTTTCCTCCGCACCCTTGATGTTTGTTTGGAGGGTACACCAGATATGTAAGAAAACATCGAATTCTGTCCTTCCGGATCTTCTATGTTATAGTCTCCTATTTCATACATTTGAAAAGTTATTGGAGTTTTAAAAGGTATACATTTTTAGCAACTACCCTGTATATGACAAATTTCTATCATGAAATTGGAGAAAGCATACTTCATAAGTACGATGGTCGTTACAGCGAGTATTCATCTTAAACTTTTATCATTTTCTGCTTAATTTTTTTACTTGCAGGTAAAATTTTGCGCACCCTAGACCAATGTTAATAATTTGGTAATTGTTCTTGCCTTGGTTAAGCGTGAGCTGATTTGCTTATTTAACGTCCGGTGAGTAATCTGCCTAGGAAACAAATTTGGCGAATCAATGCCTGTCTTTTTGTAAACGTATCGGTTTTGTTACTTTTTGTGATGCTGTTTTATTAGTTACTTTGTTTTATTATTTGTTATTATTTATTTAATATTTAATTATATTTTATTTATTTATTTTATTTTTATTTTATATCGGACCGAGTTCTGACGAGAGGGCGAGTTTTATTATCAGCAGTCGGTTACTTGGTCTAGAGTTTAACCTGTTAAACTTATCGCTCTCTTTTCTTTATTATTATGGTTTTTGTCTTTAATAATAACTTAATTATTATTGCCCATCAAATGCGGTTAGTGTGAGTGGAGGTCAATAACTTTGAACGTCATTCATTTCTTCGATATTCCAGTGTACTTCACTGTAATTTTTATTTATTCATGTAACTATTCCAAGATGTTCGGTTGGGATGAACGATGTTGAGATCTATCGCGGTTCATGAATTAAATATTCTTAGAATTTAATCACCGTGGAAATGCGATTGCCTTGAAACTTCTTACATTTCATTTGGCCTAAATTTTATGAATATGCAATGATTCAGTGCACATTTGGTGCGTCAGGAAGGTCGTGTAGCGGACGCTGCTAATTAGACGCAAAAATGGTCCAGTCGACGTTGAAACTGGCGACGTTTGAAGGTCAATGTTCTAGCTGCGTGTCCGTTATGTTGTCTCATTTATTTACAGTTGCCAGATGAGAATGTTATAAAATCTTGGATCTTTTGAGAGGCCGCGGCGATATTTTATAATTTGATATATGACGTCAGCAATGGGTCTTGCCCACTTTTTTAGCGCATAAACTCAAGTGAGCGTGTTGCATCTTTGTACGCTTCTCGTTACGTGATCTCTGAACGTTTGTAACTCGCTGTTTCATACTTAAATCAATTTTTTACGGCTCTGCTCTCGAGGTTTGGTGGTCTGCCGTGCGATTTAATTTTGAGTTCCCGCTTGACGAGCAAACCAATGTACATCCCTTGATATGCTTCCTGCGAATTGACTGAGGGGTTTTCATAATGCTGCTCACCGACCTGCAGTCCCTAACTCAATTCTTTTGGGCATTTAATGAAAACTAAACTGGAGGCACCATCCAGTTAGTGATCGTTATATTGAAAATTGATCTCTAAAACGGACTCTAATTTGAGTTGAATATTGAACTTCAATTTAACTTGCAGCATTTAACGTGTTAACAAGACCAGGCCCTCTTCTCCTATGCTTTCTTACTTCCTTTCCGTTTTTTTGTCAATACTGGTGTCTTTCCGCTGGCACGGGATATACCTATTGAATTAATAGGAATTAGCTTCCCTGATTCGAAAACGTGAGGTCGCGAGCTGAAATGTATGTGGGCCTTCCTTTTGAAAATTAAAACAGGCCTTCTGATTTTGCTTCAGACCCTCTCAAGGGAAAACAACTATTGTTTCTATGGGAACTTGCACTCCCAGGGGGAAGTGTGAGGGCCCGAGCTAGGAGTCATGTGGGCCTTCTTTTTGTTGAAATAAAAGGTTTCTATGTTAAGGACCGCTTTTTTCGGTTCACTGCTCTCCTGTTTTTCAGTACCTAATACTTTCTTCTTCGACTTTGATTTAGTTTCATAATCATCTTTCTCAGTTCCCTGTTTCTAAGATTCCGCGTTCCCTTAACTCCATACTAAATGGTGCCTTCCTCCTTCCTCTCTTAGGATCGCCTTTGTGGCGGATAGGGGGGCTTAAACTGACAAATAATTATTAAATCCGTACCAAAAAGTGCCTTCTTCCATACCCTTTTAAAGGCACTTTTGTTGTGGTTAGGGAGGCTTGAACTAACCTACACATCATACATTATACACCTAGCGTTAGTGTTACTCAAGTTTTGCATGCTTAGCACGTTGTGTAGTGTCACGATTGCCGTGGCAAAATGCAATTCCGCAGGATGAAGTCACGATTGTGCTCAAGTAAAAGATGTCTGACAATGCATGACAACAATCAGCTGTAGAGCTCTGAATTGTGCTGCGATGTTCTCAGCACAATTGTAATTTACTCGAAAGGAGGGACGACTGTCTCAAAACGCGCTACGATTTGCTCAAAAGGAGAGGTGACTGTCTCATAACGCGTTGCGATTTTCTTGGAAGGAGGGACGACTGTCTCAAAACGAGCTGCGACTCTCTGACGAGCTGCCTAAAGACGTTGGCTTTTTCTCAAGTGCGTGCCAGTGATCAATGAAGTTTATTAGCCTGATTTTAAGTGTACCATGTTCAAGGAGGTAAAAACAATACAAAGTGGTTCGGCGTCAATCATGCTGCTGTAATCCTTTGATCTCTGACGATCACTTGACAAGTCATTTTTAGGATGGCAAGTTATCCAGGACACTTGGAACCAGCTCACATTCGCATTGGAACTACCGGAATTGTGCCCAATCGCGCCTATATGGCTCGAACAACACTGCGATTGCCCTAAAACGAGCTCCTATCAGTTCACGCCGTTTCCTTCAGGCCTGATGGGTCTACAGAACCAGTTCGATTGAAAACGTTGACCGTATTGTAGGACGGCTCGCTTGGACAACGTCTAATTTAGATGGAATGAGCCCCCTGCCTTGGATGTTGCTTTTGCGCTGTGCCGCCTACCAAATATCCTGAGCTTATGTGGTCTAATGAGCCGAATATTAATGAGATGCGCACGCTCATTGGTTATTTATAGGCCATAATTTTGGATGTCGCTGCAGGGTGATAGCTGTATCTATTCTACTCGAACCTGCTCTTACATTGTGATCATGTGCCGCATGCGCTTGAGCGTAGTATGATCTTATTGTGAAGATTTGGTGTGAATATAAAGCTTACACGTTTCTGGGAAGTTAAGACAATGATGTGAACTGTGAACTCTTCGACTTATGATGGTAGTTTTAGTGTTGTCTAAATTTTCCTATTCAGCGTTAAAATGAGTCGATAATCAGATCACTGCTTTTTTGCAACCCACCCAGTTGAGCGCTGATTTTTTTCTCACTCTTGTTTTGCTTGTTTGTGAGGAAGAGCACGCTGTCAGTCCTCGTCAGGCGACTGCGCGAAAAGTCTGTTATAGTTTCTTTTGGAGTCTAAGTTCTATTTTAGAGACTCGGCCTGACGTGAGCTAAACTTAAACTTGCACCTTAACTAATATATTTACGGGAAGGAACTTTTGTTCTAATTTTGCTCGAACATTTTCGTGACCGTAATCAAATAGCTGAGTGTGATACTTTTTATTTTGAAATTACTCATGAGTAGCTTTTTGTGACATTTAACTCACTGTGAACAGACGCAGCAGTAACGACTGTATTACACTTTATATAAAATCTTTCAAACATCAATGAGCTTTGGTATTTTAAAGTGAGATGTTCTTCGTGAAGGGTTTTAAGCTTTGACATTCTAAAGCGGAGTAAAGGATTCTCGGTATTATTTTTTTTACAAATGTTTAGCCAGCAGCAATTCTGGCAGCTGTTGCACTAGCTCATTGAAACCCATACATCTAGACCGTTTTTTGCGCTCCGCAGTGACCTTCGAGCAAAGCTGACCAGCTGGCGGACTCTCGTTAGAAGCGACGCGAGGTGGCTGAACAGAGCTGCGAGATTTGCCTTTTTCTAATAAAAACCGTTTAATTGTTGTTTTTTCACACGAAATGTTGCATCCCTGCAGGGTTGCTGAGTAGTGAGTGCTCTTTAAGGTCATATTTCATTGGAAAAGATAAAATGAAGAAATATCAGCCTATCTGGCAGCACTGGCTGAGAACATCTCACCTACGACAGCTTTTGACTGATACTGCCTTTGTGCACCAAGGCGAGCGATGGTGGACTCGAGCTAGCATCTTCCTCAGATAGAGAGGATCGTTTCAACTCGGCGGACGTAAGGTCAAACATTAATAATGAAACAGCAGTGAAAGTATGGAGGAGTCCAAAGGATTTTATGTGGGAACGCACCTTGTGTATAGATTCCTCGTTTCCTTAACTCTATCCTAAATGGTACTTCCTTTCATCTTTTCTGTGGAACAGATATTTTGTGGTTAGAGAGGCTTAAACTGACTTATTTAGTGAGATCTTAATTGGGAAGACGAACAAACTGGCTACCAAAGTTGTGCCACATTTTATAGCTCTCAGGAAATGGCGGTCGAGGCAAATCGGACACTACATTTGGTGATAAATTTTTCCACCCCATGCTGCTGAAAGTTTGTCCGGATTTTGTGTTTGCCCTCGATTTGATGGCACCAACTAAATTCACAGTTTCAGGCTGATTCAACACCGCACGCAACGCATATGTGATAAAATGTTGATTTTAAGAACCATATGATGCACCACATTTGTAGAGCTGATAAAAAATTTGAATGAACTTCAATTAGCAGTGCTTTGTATGGTACTACAAGAATGTTGTGTGGTAAGACTTAAAAACAATAATGCTAGTATTAATAATTGGAATATACTAAGTAGCACCATGTCACCTTTACACACGAAGAGAGTAAATAATTATAGATAAACCTTTAAGCTGTCACTTGTCTGAGATCAACGGCGATCGACGTGACGGTTTATTGCATAGGATGAGCTGTACGTAAATTAGGGAGAGGATAATTGGCTAAAGGTGAATTGGCTGAGGATAACTTGGCTGAGGATAACTTGGCTGAGGATAACTTGGCTGAGGATAACTTGGCTGAGGATAACTTGGCTGAGGATAACTTGGCTGAGGATAACTTGGCTGAGGATAAATTGGCTGAGGATAAATTGGCTGAGGATAACTTGGCTGAGGATAACTTGGCTGAGGATAACTTGGCTGAGGATAACTTGGGACAGAAGTTAGTGAACTACACATGGAGCTACGATCAATTACTCGCTCACTTGCTGCGCTGCTCAGTCGTGCATGCAAGTGCACGATCAGTGTATGAGAGCACCAGCATTTGAGGAGAACATGGAGGCGGCCTGTCCCCTACACGCACGAGCATATCTCCTATGATTGACACGGCTTGATTGCAGCCTCACCAGTATAATTTGATCGTCATGTCTCTTCGAGGTCATTTTTTTGCCTAGGATATATTTTACAAGGATCTGCTTCTTAATGGTAATTTAGAGTTGGTTGAAGGCTTAATTCACTTCTAAAGCAAGATTCTAATGATGTTCTGCTCAATGGCTGATGTTGAGGTAGACACGAGCTTTATATATCTCAGTGTGCGTGCCACACTCATTGGGGGATGAGATTGTACCTTTTTTAAATTGTAACTCCACATTGGTGAACAAACTTGCTTGCTATTTTTTCGGGAATTCTAAACTTAATTTTTAAATTTTTCATCAACATATGTGAGTATTTTCTTTCAGTGTTCGAGTTTACCCGAGCGGAAGCAGCTTTTTTATTGATTTACCCTTCGGAGGACGACAGCAAATGTTCGACAAGTCAACGTTTGCTTCTTAATATTCTATCCTTTTTTGTGAAAATTTTACTTAAGTGTTCAAGTTTACCCGTGTGGAAGCTGCTTATGTTGATTTACCCTCGGCTGGAGAGCTGCAAATGCTCACCAAAATATCCACTATTCAACTTGGGCATTCGAGGTCCGCTGTAAACTTCGCATTCAGGACTGCGGTTGGGGCTCTTTAGACTCCGTCACTCGGCCGCCTTAACACAACCCCTTCTCTAAACTTGCTGACTCTTCCTATTCACCATTCCAGTAATTATTTTTTTCAGAATTGTGTGTACAATGGAGCCAGTGCGATCGTTTTGGTTTTTGTTAATGACGCCTTGCATTTTACGATTGAGGAACGAATTATATCAATCAAAACGGCCAAAAAATGCGAATGTTGTTACGCTTGTGCCAGAAGTTTTAATTCGTAAAGATTGAAATTTTTTATTTTAATTGCACAGGAATTGAATAACATTGTTCTCCTTTTATTTTTTGTCGTGTAGAAGTGGCCTGTTGTGTGCACTTGAGTGTGCGCGCCGGGCGACCATCTGGACGCTGCCAGAGCACACTCGACTCAGCCAACAAATCGTGGACGGACTTCTGGACAAGCTACGCTTTATATATTGTATTCGTCGGAGACAATCTTTCCTGTTACATCGTAATGGAGCAATCCTGTGCAAGTGTCAGACCATAAGATAATCTGGGGCCATGTTGAGATAATCTGGGGCCAAGTTGAGATGATTTGGGGCCAAGTTGAGATGATCTGGGACGAAGCTGAGATGACCTGGGACTAAGCTGAGATGACCTGGGACTATGCTTAGATGATCTGGGACTATGCTTAGATGATCTGGGACTATGCTGAGATGATCTGGGACTATGCTGATATAATCTGGGACTATGCTGAGATGATCTGGGACTATGCTGAGATGATCTGGGACTATGCTGAGATGATCTGGGACTATGCTGAGATAATCTGGGACTAAGCTGAGATGATCTGGGACTATGCTGAGATAATCTGGGACTATGCTGAGATAATCTGGGACTAAGCTGAGATGATCTGGGACTATGCTGAGATGATCTGGGACTATGCTGAGATGATCTGGGACTATGCTGAGATGATCTGGGACTATGCTGAGATGATCTGGGACTATGCTGAGATGATCTGGGACTATGCAGAGATGATCTGGGACTATGCTAAGATGATCTGGGACTATGCTAAGATGATCTGGGACTATGCTGAGATAATCTGTGACTATGCTTAGATGATCAGGGACTATGCTTAGATGATCAGGGACTATGCTGAAGTGATCTAGGACTATGCTGAGATGATCTATAGCTCTATTAAAGAGTCTCAGTTAGTGCGATGCGTTGATGCAATCAGAATACCTACAGCCACTCCTCAACATTTTGCAGTTATCGGGAAAGTTCATCGCATGAGTTGTACAGCCTGGGAGTGTTAAAGACTGGGGAGAATAGTAAGCCTAGTTCTAATGGAGAGGACCCCTCAGGGGGATACAACTATTGTCTCTATGGGAATTAGCGCTCCCAGCGGGGCAATGTGAGGGCCCGAGCTAAAGGTTAGGTAGGCTTCCTTTTGTTGAAATAGAATAGGTTTTTGTTTTGTTACGGACCAACTTTTTTTCGGTTCACTGCTGTCCTGTTTTTTCAACACCTACTACTTTCTTCTTCAACTTTGATCTTGTTTCATGAACTTCTTTCTTATCTTACTGTTTGTGTGCCCTTTCTGCATGGATTCCGCGTTCCCTTAACTCCATACTAAATAGTGCCTTCTTCCTTCCTCTCTTTGGATCGCCTTTGTTGCGGATAGGGAGGCTTAAACTGACTAATAATCTAATCTAATCTAATGGAGAGGACGGAATATTTCATCGTTAATCAATGAGTTAATTTTGTCGGTGAGTTGCGGATTTTTTCTTTGGATACCGAAGATAGGTTGGAATTTGAAAAGCTTTCTTTTCTACTGTCATTTTTACTTTGAACCTCGTATACTAGAATAGAATTAAAAAGAATGCAATAGAATAGGGTGCCATAGAATAATACAGAATTGAATAGAAAGAATAGAATGGAATGAACAGAATAGAATGGAATGGAACAGAATAGAATGGAATGGAACAGAATAGAATGGAACAGAATAGAATGGAATGGAACAGAATAGAATGGAACAGAATAGAATGGAATGGAACAGAATAGAATGGAATGGAATGGAGCAGAATGGAATGGAACAGAATAGAATGGAATGGAATGGAGCAGAATGGAATGGAACAGAATGGAATGGAATGGAACAGACTGGAATGGAATGGAGCAGAATGGAATGGAATGGAGCAGAATGGAATGGAATGGAGCAGAATGGAATGGAATGGAGCAGAATGGAATGGAGTGGAGCAGAATGGAAGGGAGTGGAGCAGAATGGAAGGGAGTGGAGCAGAATGGAAGGGAGTGGAGCAGAATGGAAGGGAGTGGAGCAGAATGGAAGGGAGTGGAGCAGAATGGAAGGGAGTGGAGCAGAATGGAAGGGAATGGAACAGAATGGAAGGGAATGGAACAGAATGGAAGGGAATGGAACAGAATGGAAGGGAATGGAACAGAATGGAAGGGAATGGAACAGAATGGAAGGGAATGGAACAGAATGGAAGGGAATGGAACAGATGGAATGGAGTGGAATGGAATGGAACAGAATGGAATGGAATGGAGCAGAATGGAATGGAATGGAGCAGAATGGAAAAGAAAGGAATGGAAGTGAGTTGAGTAGAGCGAAATAGAAGAATATACAGCAGCAGGAACGAGACGAGTGACCCTCTTTCAGTTTGGTGCCCAAGTCGCATGCCATCAGACATACCATGCCCAGGCACCCGAATTAGTAAATCTACGACTGCTTATTATAGTATTCCTTCTTCAAATCGTACGCGGGGTATAACCCATTTATTGACCTTGGGTTCGCTTATGCCGGGCTACCTGTACGAGCTCCATTTTTTACACGCGAGACAGCCGAACACACGCTCAGCCCTTCATATAAGGCTGCCCAGAAGCATTCTACTCGGCCGAGCCCGTTTCCGCGGACCAAGTTCTGACTAGATGGCGAGTTTTATTATCAGCAGTCGGTTGCTTAGTCCAGAGTTCAACCTGATGAACTTATCGCTTTCATTTCTGCATTATTGTATGTACATCCCTACCCAGTCGAACTTTTTCGCCAGGGCATGCATGTTTTTCGCCTCCCAAGCCATTTAATTGCTTAGGCGGCGAAAAACATGCATGCAGGCGGCGAATGAGTTAGACTGGGTAGTAGCGATTGCGTACACGCTTAAACGCTCATCAATGCGTAATTTAATTTGGTAATTTTTTCTTTGAGCTATGTATGAAAGTTCCGTAAGGTTGAGAAGTTAGAAAAGAAATAAATTCGTTGATGGGGAGAGATTTTTTCCCAGTGAGTGATGATGTTGTAAGGGAAACACGTGACCTGTGTTCGGAATAAATTCCTCGCTTCTGTGAGATCGCAATAAAACATCGTCTTCTTCTGTGTCTTATCGTAATAAAAGAGAGCTAACGTAACACCTTCAATGCTTCTGGCCGAGATTGCAGAAGGCAGTGGCGTCCACAAGTGGTGTTACGAGCAACATGCATCGCCGCGTGTCTTACCTGGCGTGCCTGTGTGTGGGTGTGTGTGCTGTATTTGGCGTGCCCTCCAGTCATCGCAAACATTAGATTTCCCTTCCAAGTTTGTCCTTCAGAAGCTCATATGAATCATAAAAATCACTTGTTTTGAGGTCCGACTGAAGTCCACATCGCCAACTGAATGTGTAACTTTAATGCCTAATGCTTCTAATTGTGTAGGGATGTCGATTAGAACCGCACCTTTAACCAGGTCGTCCCTCGTAGACACTTCTGTTTTAATTGGCCATTTTGATGAGAGTTCTCATTTGAGTCTCCAGGATGTTGGTGTTGTGTAAAATCAACTACCATATTCACGTAAAGGTGTAGCCTAAACTCCTGATGTGCCCATTTTCGGACTTCGTCTGAGCAACCAACGTGTGTTGTGTGGGTGACATACGGAAGTATTTTCCAGCTTTCTCCGTGTGCTCCACGCATTTCGTCTGTGCTTAGTAATATTTACCGTCATTCCGACTCATAATTATTGAGCAGCGTTTCAACTTATTCTGTTGATATTATTCTTGGTCCCCAAGGACAGAGAGAAACGTTTTTAGGTCTTTTGAATTCTGAGAAGTTTCATGGAGCTTCGTTCCATGGGACTGACCGTTGGAGGCCTGGAGCGATGGATCACGACGCATGATCCAGCGACGCGTGAACACGCTGATTCTGTATTTCTGATGACCATAGCGCGTGTAGTGTGCTCCAAGGCATAATATGAAATGGATCAAACACAATCGTACACCTTAATAGTGTTGATGATAAGATGCCCTAGAAGTCGCTGAACTTATCCGGGCCCACAAGCAGCTATACTCAAATGTGTCCAACGTACTAGACTTGAGAAACAATCTACTCCTGTATCGCTGGAGGTAAATAAATTATTCAAAAAATTCTTCAAGTTGTATAAATATGGTCTTCCTGGTTGTATTTACCTTGTAAGAGATACGGAGGAGCGTCATCTGTGTTATGCGTGCGCCAAATAAATAAACGACGCGAGCGGTCGCTGACCAGAGATGATCAACCGGTGGGACACCTGTCGCCCGAGGGCCAACAGTTTGACCAATCCGCTCTAGAATGTCTTAGAAAAACCGGAGAGACATGGCGGGCTAATTGAGTGGGACGATCCGTATAGCAAGAGTGGAATAGAGTGGAATATGCTTTATGTACTCAAGTCAGCGGCGTAACTGCATGGCCCTGCAACGCTTTCGAACTGCTCCCTTCAGAGGATGCAACTATTGCATCTGAAAATGAGTACTCCTGGGGGAAATGTTAGGTCCCGAGCTAAAAGTGCGGTGGGCCTTCTTTTCGTTGAAATTGAATAGTTCTTTTGTGTTTTATTACGAACAATTTTTTTTCGGTTCACTGCTGTCCTTTTTCTGCACCTCTGAGTTTTTCTTAATTGTTTTTTAAACGTCTTCTTCAATTAACAATTCCTATGCTCAGGAGCACTTTTGTGGGAACACATCTTGGGCATAGGATCCCAGTTTCCTTAATTCCGTCCTAAATAGTGCCTGCAGCCTCCCTATCTCTGAAATACCTACGTTGCGGTTAGAGAGGCTGAAACTAACACATGATCTAATGTAGATGAAATAGGCTGATTTCTATAAAATCTCACATCCAGGATAAAAAGGAAAACTAACGTAGATAAAAATATCATGATCAAAACAAACGTTTCGGATTTTAAAAAATCCATCTTCAGTGCTCAGTCAAACATCGTTAAAGGAACTAAAAATTCATTGTTCCCGTCACCACGTTCTGCTGAGCAGTGAAGATGGATTTTTTATAATCCGAAACGTTCGTTTTATCATGATATTCTTAGCTACGTCTCTTTTTGCCTTCATAATCTAATGTAATCTAAACTCAGCAAGTTGTTGGATCACCCGCTGGTGGTTGCCTCCGCGCCTGCCCAGGTTGCGGGCGTGGGTGTCCATACTAATGCGCGACCGTCACTTCCTCTCCCGGCCATTGCATGCGCACACCTGCTGCTCACTTCTGGTGCGCTCGTCGCTTCTGCGTACCGGGCGAGTGTGACTGGAATACCTCGAGCTTTGAGGCTACAATTCTCCGATGCTTGCGGCTAGAATAGCTTTATCTTTGGAACTAGAATGCGTGAATGAATGGGGCTAGATTGATGATTGTGGCTAGAATGACTGTTTGGTTGTCGCTAGATTGACGGCATAGTTATGGCTAGATCGACTATGATTGTTGCTAGATTGGCTGCATGATTGTGACTAGATTGACTGCGTGATTGTTGCTAGATTGACTGCGTGATTGTTGCTAGATTGACTGCGTGATTGTTGATAGATTGACTGCATGTTTGTGGATAGATTGACTGCATGTTTGTGGCTAGATTGATTGCATGTTTGTGGATGGATTGACTGCTTGTTTGTGGATAGATTGACTGCATGTTTGTGGCTAGATTGACTGTATAATTGCGCCCATAATGTCCGCGTGATTCTGTCAACATTGACTGCCAGATTGAGGCTAGAATGTCCTCATGATTATGTATACATGGACTGTTGTACGGCCGCAGTTGCGAGTGCCGCAACACCACGTACAGTTGAACGTCTATTGCAACGTTTGCGATGTTGAGTGTTCCCTCTTCAGCAGCTTCTGTGCTTGGGCATGAATGCGAACGGAAGTGGTGTAGCGTCACTTGCCTCAATTGTGTTGTAGTGAGCAATTCTCTGTCTTCTGAGAGCTGAGAGGGATATTAAATTTGATCTACCTTCACAATTCGGAAAACTTGATTCCCGAAAAGTTTACTGAAACTCCTATTGGAGGATTGGGAATTACACAAATTATGCACAATTAGGTTCGAATGTTTAATCAGAATTACTACCACTTAATTTTAGTACAGCGACATCACAGTTTCAGAAATCTGTTATATTGTGTGATGGGCTTCGCGCTGTAGAGTAAATAATGCTAATTACAAACAATTAATTAAATTCAATGGATGAAGAAAAAGCTCATTGCATGATGTAGTAGTCCGAGGGCTACTCGGTTGCGAAAAAAATATAGACGAGACCGTAAGCAAACAAGCCAAATTATTAATATTTGCACTCAATGAAAAAGTGTATATTTGATTCATGGTACGTTTTTCTGGGTGTCTTGCTTGCCGTATTCTTAGTATTGTGTTGAATAATTGCACATTTGAACAGCCCTGTCTCCCTCATGCGGCACGACTACTCAAGAAGTTATTGAAACCTGACTCGTGATCTTAATTTTTTCACAAGAAGCACGTGGTTCTTTCCATTTGCTCGGCCTCATTTTTTCCCCTTTTATGAAGTAATAAAATAGGTGATGTAGTGAGCAAATTTTCTGGTGCTTTCGTCCTGTAATGGGAAGTTCGTTTCAATGAAAATTTGTAATTTTTGATCGAATCATGAAAGTTTGCACAGAATGTCGCGTGTTGGGGCTGCGCACCGTCCTGCAACACAACCTGATTGTTTACAATTATTTGTTTATTGCTTTTTGACTACTTTTAACCCCTCTCACGGGGCTTGATTTTGAATTATTCCTTGCTCCAATCGTGAAAAACGTTTCGTGAAACATAAACGTGCTGCCACAAAATTTTTATGAACTCTATTTTGTCCCCAACTATAACTTTATTTTTCAGCTCTTATATTCATCGGAGCCGTATTTTCCGTACTTGTTAGCGATGAACACGCAATGTCTGCCTTGTTAACCTGCTTTGAAGCTTGCAAGTTGCTCTCGAGCCCAAGCGACTCGGCATACAAAGGCCTGCTGTAACGCAGTCTCGGAGTCCGGTCTTGCTAGAGAAAAAGTTCATGCAAGAGTGCCCGTATTTATGCATTCTTTCCTTATTTTGGCTTCTCTGTTTTTCAAATTCGATATCTGGTTTTCTGTGCTCTCTTTCCTCCCTCTGGCTTCTCAGTTTTTCAAATTCGTTAACAGGTTTGTTCAATTTAGTAGTTTTGAGAAATAGTTCAGTTGGTTCGCACGTACACTTTTTCTGGAGACGTGAGCTCATGCAAAAGCGTCCGTGTTCCTGTATTCTCTGTCCTCACGTCGGATTTTCTGTTCGTCGAAATCGTAGATAGCTTTGTTAAATTCATTCGTTTTGAGATATTGTTCTTTACATGCAGACTTGTGTGGGGGAGATTTGCTTTGAAGTGCTTAATTAAGATTGCCCTTGCTTGTGCAGCGCTAGAGCTTGGCTGCAGCGATATTGATCTGCCTCTCGTTGCTCTGCCTGGGGGGAGCCGTGCCTTCACGTGTTGGGAGGGGGCTTGTCTGCGCATTTCAGAGTAGCTCACTGGACAAGGCTATGTTACACGGCCACTGAACTGGAACTGATTCAAAGTCAATCGTGTGATCTACGTAGTCGCTTACTTCGCAAGAGTGGAATAAAGTAAATACTGAAAAACTTGCGTATTTCATGACTATCATTTCAAATCATTCACGTGATGCAAATTGTCATACCAAAAATATCCAAGTGCGGATTGGACCTTTTTTTCCTACAAACGATTCTGCACGCTCTCCCTCCCAGGGGGAAAATGTGAGGTTCTGACCTGAGAGTTAGGTAGCCCTTCTTTCTGTTAAAATGTTTTTTTGTTTTGTTAAGGACCATCTTTTTTCGGTTAGCTGCTGTCCTGTTTTTCAGCTCCACTGACTTTCTTCTTCAACTTTTTTCTTGTTTCATAACCTCCCTTTTTATCTTACTTTTTCTATGCGCACGGGATCTTTTGCAGGAACACCATTTGTGCATAGATTCCACGTTTCCTTAACTCCATACTAAATGGTGCCTTCACCCTTCCTCTCTTTGAATCTCGTTGTTGAAGTAAAGGAATGCTAAAACTAATTTATCATCGACCAATCATTGCATGCTCTCCACGCTAGCTGTTATTCATGAATTTGTTCTTGCGGGAATAATTACTCTTGGTATTTATTGTCTTACCCATTGATGCCCTTGGTGTGTTTATTTGTATGTTTATTTGGTGTCTGCTTCTTGCGTCTCTCTGTGACCCTCATAAGGATGCTTAATGACCGTATTTGTGATACGAGTTTCACCAGTGCACAAGTACAAGAATATTTTAATCGCTGGTACTGTTCGGATGCATGGATGTACTGTATTTGTTGGTCATCCGCATCTGAAGAATTATTCAATGAAAATATCGAATCCCGACAGTTTTGCCGGGCGTATACCAGTACACTAGTTTTTGATAAATGTCAATAAGCGAAAACCATCCCCGAAGTCTAGGTTACACTTCGTCGTAAATGTTTTTAGCTTTTTAAGCATCTGCCCGTTTCCAGAGGCGCGTATAAATCAAGTTTGTAGTGAAAAATACATCATTCTAGAGCCTCGGCTAGCATGCAAATCCATGCTGAGCTTTGACACGTCAGTGACAGCAGCGAAAAGTTCCCTGACGTGCTCAAGTGTGCCGTGCTAGGAAAATGTTTGTGAACTTAAAAATTTGCAACCTCAAGTCGTCTAACGAAAACACTCTCATAGAAGCTGTGTGCAAAAAATTATTTGGGGAGATGATGTGATACATCTTGCGTGCGTAACGTGTCAGATGTCGTATTTATGAACGCTGAGTCATGTTCTGTTGCTGCTCTATCACGCGAAGGAGAGCTTTGTGGTGCTATCCATATCTTGATAACGCTTTGTGCTCTCGTGTCCTTGTCATTGTACTCTATATACATATAATTGATTGATGAGCTAACTCAATAGTGAGACATTCGGTTAGATGTAAATGATACAATCGATGGGCTGACAAATTGACTTTTTACCGTTGCTGCGTCTTCTGAATGTGTGAAAACATTCTGATTGAATGAGCGGTATTGCGACTGCTGACTATTTACACAGCCTTATTTATTATTGGTTTAGCATCAGTTGCAATACATTTCATCAATTAATTCTTAACTTTCTGTCAAAATTGTGTATTTTTTCATTTTTTTTAATTGCTATTGAACCACTGCACGTATTTCATGCATAGTCACTAAGTTCGCACCATCTCACTTGAGGATTTCATGAATATACTCTAATATGATTCACGTTGTTCAAATTGTCCTCACACCAAAAAAATTTCCTGCGAACGATTCTACACGCTCTCCATGCCAGTTTTTATTCATGATTTTGTTCTTGCGTGAAGAGGCTCATCTCGGCAAACATTTAAAATGTTTATTTTGTGTAGCATTCTTTGTTGAAGGAAACCTTGGAGCTCATTTGAATGTCCTGGCGTTTGCAGGGGAGGGAGCATCGCGAATTTCAAAGTGGATTGTGTTTCACTTTTATTTTTGTGTTGCGGGGGATGTTGGAAGACTTTCCGTAGTTTTGTTTGGCGCGGTTGAAATTTTTGCGAGTTTGGCGAAACACTCTTATTAGCATATTTCAAATATTTAATGAAATATCTGAGTACTTTGGATTGTTGAAGATTTGCCCCTCAGGAGGATGCAACTATTGTATCTATGGGAATTGGCACTTCCTGGGGGAAAATGTGAGGGCCCGAGCTCAGAGGCAGACCTTCTTTTTGTTGAAGTAAAAGTTTTTTTTGTTCTGTTAAGGACCATTTTTTTCGGTTCACTGCTGTCCTGTTTTTCAGCACCTACTACTTTCTTCTTCGACTTCGATCCTGTTTCATAATATTCTTTCTCAACTTATTGTTTCTATGCCCTTTCTGCATAGATTCCGCGTTTCCTTAACTCCGTACTAAATGGTGTCTTCCTCCTTCCTCTCTTTGGATCACCTTTGTGGTGGATGGGAAGGCTTAAACTAACTAATAATCTAATAATCTGTTGGAGATTTAGGTTTGTGCTCAAGGTGAAGTAAAGCATATCAAAGGACATGGCAAAACAGCCAAATAAAATTTACTTGGAAACGACAAATGAATGTAACTTCCAGGGAATTCATGAGGGACACTACGCATGATTTTTTTAATAATTCTTTTGCTAAGAATATTTTTCTTTTGCAACGAATTTTTTTCTTTTGCAACGAATTTTTTTTGTTACCGAGAATTCTTTCTCTTTGAATTCTTGAGCTTCTCATCTACGCCGGAGCAGCCCGTTTCGTAACACCTGCTGCGCGTTTTACAGTTCCTCAAAATGTTTGTTGGTTCTTTTTCGGTTGTGGCGTTCAAGGGAAATACCCTAGCTCTGCGTAAAGGAAATAAATGCGGAGGGATTTTTGCGAACACGTTTTATCGACATTGCTGTCGCTTTTTGTGTTATTTCCTTCATATATCGTGGGGGCACTAGGGAGTTTGGCGCAACAATTTGCTAAAATTGACCCACTACCTCTTAGTTCTGAACCGACGTTCTCATGTGACTAGATGCGGCCAATACGAATTTTGCTGCGCCTAGATGCTGTCAATACGAATTTTAATTCCAAGAAAGTGAGCTCAATTCAGCTGAACTAAATGTGTGCAGAATCTTAAGAGCATTTTTCGGTTCATGTGAAAACGTATGTTTTCCAAATGACGAGCCCGTATTCTGTGCTTTGAGATGAGCCTCGGTAAGCTTGTATAGATGTTGAATGATGTGCCTGTCAAATTGTATGAAGGTTGTTTTAAAATTATCAACTAATGAAGCAAATGGAGTTACTGGTTGTTACTTGAATTTCGTTCATTCCTAATCCTTTATGATTTGAATTAAGTTCCAACGAGCACATGTTTTCTCCTTCGCCATCAAGCTGGAGATCTGTCTTAATATTTGTTAATTTAGATTAGCGTTATTAGTTTTTTCCACACATTTCTGCAGAACTATGTGAAATGAGCAGATTTCTATTTTTCACAGCACTGAAGATGATTTTTTTTATAATCAGAAACGTTTTATTATGAAAATTCTTAGCTACGTTAGCTTTCTTTGTATCCTAAAACTTTCTAAAAATTAATTTTACTGCCGGACTAGGCATGTAATCCACACGCCGGCGGTTATCACAAAGCAATCACAATAACAACGCGGATGAAGTCCTGTGGAAAATGAGTTACTTGTCAGCACGGCGTCCCTTCAGGGGATCCAACTATTGGATCTATGGGAATTTGCACTCCCAGGGGGAAAATGTAATGTCTCGAGCTTACGGTCAAGTAGGCATTCTCTTCGTTGAAATAAAATGATTTAGTTACTGTAATGACAGTCCTTTTTTCGGTACACTGCTGTCTTTTTTTCAGCACCTACTACTTTCCTCTTCAACGTTTATCTTGTTCCATGAACTTCTTTTTCAACTCACTGTTTGTGTACCCCTTGGGCATAGATTCTGCATTCCCTCGAGTCCATAGTAAATGGTGCCTTCCTCCTCCCTCTCTTCGAAACGCATTTGATGTGGTTAGGGAGGCTTCTGTCAGCACGGCGTGCAGTTTACGTTGCCACGTCTACGCTCGTCAGTGATGTGTGCCGACTGCATTTCATGTTGGCTTCATTGCGGCCGAGCAGAGGCGCATTCTCAGTGATATTCTACACACATCTACGTTGGGTATAGTAACTGAGTTTAATTTAAGTTCAATATTGGGCTTCAGTTCATTTTACTGGTGTTGACTCATTAATATAGCCCATTCCGCCTGCTTCTTTCATACTTGCTCCTCTTGCACTTGCTCCTCCTGCACTTGCTCCTCCTGCACTTGCTCCTCCTGCACTTGCTCCTCCTGCACTTGCTCCTCCAGCACTTGCTCCTCCAGCACCTGCTCCTCCTGCACCTGCTCCTCCTGCACCTGCTCCTCCTGCACCTGCTCCTCCTGCACCTGCTCCTCTTGCACGAATCAGCCTTGTTCTCTGCTCTTGAATTTGAGAGAATTTTCTCCGTTATAGAATTTTAACGAGCTCCATCACCTTCAAACTGCGAGTTTTAAGAGGCACAGAAGTTGGCATCTCCTTGGCTTGTTACGATTAACTTTCCCTAAATAATGAACTCCGCTCACGCAGTAATAAACATTGCACGCATATAAGCTCTACAGGTACAAATATTTATGCATTTGATTTATCACGAGTGTAGGGTATTTCTTTTGATCAAACATGTTAAGGCAAAGCTTCCGAGGGATTTAGCTCACCCCGACACTGACACACCTCGACATCGGCGCACCCTAATGGATGTTCTCTCAAACTTGTGCTATTTTGCCTGCGTGCGGCCAGGCCTTCGCGCGGCCCACAACACTCCCTCCCTTGACCTGGACTCCGCTGGTCGGTACTGAATTTAGCGTCTATTGCTCCGGCCACCTACCGTGTTTTGTGCGATCGTGTTGTAAGACACGACGACTTGTTCACACCCCCTCACGGCGATGCGACTATTGTTTATGTGGGTATGCTCTCGTAGAGGGAAAATGTGAGGTCCTTAGTTGAAAGATAGGTTGGGCTTTCTTTTTGTTGAAATGAAATGTGTTTTGGTTTGTTAAAGATCATCTTTTTCAGTTCACTGTTGTCCTGTTTGGCCGCTTCTCTGACTTCTTTAACTTTATTCTTGTTTTTTAACCTCCCTTTTCAACTTACTATTTTTATTCACATATGCATCGATTCTGTGTTTCCTTAACTCCATACTAAATGGTGCCTTCCTCCTTCTTTTCTTTAGAACGCGTTTGTTGCAGTTAAAGAGGCTCTCATATGCCTATTAACTTTATTGTTTTATTTATTGCACACGCAACATTAGTAAGTTTTATTTATTGCATACGCAACATTAGTAAGTTTTTTTTATTGCATACGCAACATTAGTAAATTTTATTTATTGCATACGCAACATTAGTAAGTTTTATTTATTGCACACGCAACATTAGTAAGTTTTATTTATTGCACACGCAACATTAGTAAGTTTTATTTCTTGCATACGCAAAATTAGTAAATTTTATTTATTGCACACGCAACATTAGTAAGTTTTGATCGTTCAATTACAGTGTGAAAACTTCTCACTTGAAATAATGTACGCGTTTTACTTTATGTGCGTTCATGCATGTACTTTACCTGTGTCTTGTTATGGTTATTACTTGATTATTTGTTTTAAAACCCCTCCTCTCCACTGTATTTGTTCAACATAGTAAATGCTGAGCTCTCTGTGCTTTTGTATTTTTGTCTGAGTTAAACCTAAACTTGGGCGTCTTCTGACAAAATTTCGTCTGTAACGTCCATCGATAAATTTTCCTCCAACTTAACACCAATGTTTTTTTTCAAACGCTTCTTCCTAACGTTATTACAGCGCTCGCAGCTGTCTCTTGGTATTCTATTCTGTTTGGGTTTGTATAGTTCATAACTTGGTGGTTTTCAAGTCGTCTTCCTCCTTTAATTTAACGCCGATATTTCCTTAAACAGGGCCCGAGCTAAAGGTTAGGTAGGCTTTCTTTTTGTTAAAATAACATAGGCTTTTGTTTTGTTACGGACCAACTTTTTTCGGTTCACTGCTGTCCTGTTTTTTCAACACCTACTACTTTCTTCTTCAACTTTGATCTTGTTTCATGAACTTCTTCCTCATCTAACTGTTTCTATACTCTTTCTGCGTAGATTCCACGTTCCCTTAACTCCATACTAAATGGTGCCTTCTTCCTTCCTCTCTTTGGATCTCATTTATTGAGGATAGGGAGGCTTGAACTAACTATTAATAATAATAATTCCTTAAACACGACTTAGTCTCACGTTATTACAGCGTCTGCAGATCTTGTCCCTCGATATTCTGTTTGAGTGAGCGCGGCTCAGAATGCAGTTTGTTATCTCCAAGTCGTCTGTCTTCCGTCCTCCGCCGGCCTGCCGTCCGTTATACGGCTCGCGGTGCCTGCAGGCGTCCACGGGGAAAAAACAGCTTAACTGACGGCTTGGCTCATTCCTGCCATTTGGAGCGCGTCAGTGCATTGTGCTGACACCGTCGTCGTCTTGCAGAGAGATGAGGCGTGCCTTGTGTCGGACAACCGCTTCAGAAGTGGAACACTTCCCGGTCTCTTCCTGCCTCTTTTGTATACCCTCGCGAATATAGAATTATTTGCACTTTACACTGTCTTCGAATGTCATGTGTTACATTACTAGCAAGAATGATTACGTTTAATTCGTTCCCTTTCAGATTCTTCTGTACACCTGCGTGAAAAATGTAATATTTGAACGTTACATCACCTTGGAGTGTAATTTGTTTCATTACTATCGAGTAATAATTACTTTTAACCCGTTCTCTTTCTGCTTTTTCTGCATACCCGCGCGAAAATGGAAGTATTTGCTCTTTATAATGTCTTGGAATGTCATGTGTTGTATTACTAGCGAGTATTCCGTATTCTTTCATCAGCAGATGCGTCATTGCCTAGAAGAATGTCGCAATTCGTGAGACTCTCAGCGTTAGCTACTATAAAATGCTCACAATGTGCTGGGCTAGAGCGATCAATCTACAGTAATAATCTTCAGTGTTTTTTTCTGTCTGGTGAAAGAACAATCACGAAAATGCACAGATAACAATATTTTGTAATGCACTTGAACGAATAGTGAAAAATACAAAATGCATTCACCCTAGAGCAACTAAGTTCTTGGGTGCTGAAATGCCAACATGTTATATCCGGCGCTGAATTCTGCTTCGTTCACGTATGCTGCCGCCGAAAAAAAACACATGAGAAACAATGGATTGCGGTTCTGCATGATGAGTCTAGCGTGAGTGGCGCTCAACTTGCATGGTGGCCCAGGAGAGAGCGCCTTTAATTAATTAGTGTCAATGGGCGTGGTGTTGCGTGCGTGTTTCTCTGAAGAATTGGCCACGGTTCTTTGGATGTGCTATCTAACCAGTTGTTGTTCTTCTGCGTCAGTGAAAGTCTTCGGCTCTGGCTGCCGGCTGTCAATTTGCTTGTGGAGGACCGCATTCGTAATCACATTAAGCCGTGCACTCGCTCTGTGAAATGCGATCACATCTCTGTGACGGCTGTCACATTCGTTTACTGACATCTTACCGATTTGGCTTCCGTGGCAGCGTGCGTCTATTGTGTTTTTTTCGCTATGATGACGTTTGAATTCTCATGCAGCTTGTACCTTGAGGTTGATTATTGTCTCTGATCTGTTGCTTTGAATTCGATTTCTTTTTTTTTCGATTGACTTTCATAATTTGTTCAATGCTTCGTTTCCGGCTTGCGAACTTTACTCCCCGTAACAGACCTAGCTATTCTTTGCACTTTTGTTAAGCGCTGTTGAAGTTTATTCATTAGAACAACGGTTATTTTATAGTCCGAAAGCATTTAATGTTGATTCGTATCTCTTTCAGACGTGCAATGCCTAAGTGTGTTAGTAAAACAAATATTTAGCCTGAAAATTTTAGTAATTGAATGCCTAATTCAGTGAAAGGGTTTAAGGCCTGCATTGTAGAAAATGCCCATGGGATTGTGATGTTACCGTGAAAATAAGATAGTGTTTGTGTGCCATTTTTTTACGATGCGCCTCACTGGAAGTGAGGGAGGCCAGCCTCTGTTCTCCACCTACAAGTCTTCGTACTTTGGAGGGACCAGCCCCAAGTACGAGGGGACCAGCCCCAAGTACGAGGGGACCAGCCCCAAGTACGAGGGGACCAGCCCCAAGTACGAGGGGACCAGCAGCCCCAGCAACTCTGGGAGCCTCACCCGCACTTTCATCAACAAGTTCGAGAACCTTCCTCTGCATGGCAAAGCCGACGCCTCGGAACGGCCCTCTCCGTCCCTCAGTCCCAGCAAATACGAAAGTCTTCCCCAACCAACTTCCAGCCCTAAACTGGCGGCGAAATTCCCCAGGTATTTCGCGGCGGGGGGACGAACTGAGCTAACCCCGTCATCTTCAGAGTCCCCTACTCCTTCTGGGCTGGATTCGCCCACTAAAGATCACGGCTACAGCACGAGCAGTCTTCCATCTTCTTCGGGATATGGAGGATCTCCTTTCCGTAGCCTGTCGTCCGCTAGGTTCAGTAGCCTCCCGCCCTTAGAGAAGCCCAACGATGACGGTGGCTCAGGGGCCAGGTTTACTGGTGGAGTCTGGAACAGATTCGGTCCGTCCAGCTTGACGTCGTCGCGTCCAGACGAAGGTTCTGGATCTCTAGGAAGTTCTTCGACGAGGTTCGGGTCTTCTTTGTCCAGCAACTACGAGCCTCCTTCGTCTGCTTCTTTCTTGAAACTCGCCCGTCTCAATCTCACTCCAGTCAAGTTTCGCGCTAAGAAACTCTCCGCCCTTGGTTAGTATCATTAATTTATCTCCATGTAACGGGAAGAGGAATCATTTTAACGATGCTTTATGTGCCGCACACTTGGCTACCACCAACTCCATGAGAGCAGACGCTGTTGAATTTAACTTCAAAACCCCTCAGGATGATACAACTATTATTTCTATGGGAATTAACGCTCCCTGGGGGATAATGTGAGGTCCTGAGGTAAAGATTAGGTAGGCCTTCTTTTTGTTAACTAGAATAGGTTTTTGTTTTGTTTCGGATCAGCTTTTTTCGGTTCACTGCTGTCCTGTTTTTCAGCACTTCCTACTTTCTTCTTCAACTTTTATCTTGTTTCATACTTCTCTCTTAGCTTACTGTTTTTGTGCACCTTGTGCGTAGATTCCGCGTTCCCTTAACTAAATAGTGCCTTCATCCTTCCTCTTTTTGAACATCTTTGTTGTGGTAAAGGGAGGCTAAAACTTTCTGATAATCAATCAATCATTCAACTTCAAAAATCGGTATTTTGAAACGTAACCTTGTGCGAGGATGTCACTATCTTACTGCCCGACTCAGTTGGTCACAAAGATTTTGTTTTATTTGTTACGTTTTACTTCTCTCTCCTATCTCAGAAAGTTCTTCCGCAGCTGTACGATGTGAAAACTTTAATAACTGAATCTCTAGTTCTCTTGATTTAATTTTTTTTGTAAGTGCGTCGTCAAGGTGTAAACGCTTTGATTAGTATCTTCATTAGATCGGTATAAATTTGCCCATAAGTATTTCCTTCGTAGGTCAATACTTTTCATTGAATACTTCATTTTCTAAAGCTGTCCTGCTTCCGTACTGTATTATAACAACTCCTGGGGATTCTTTATTCCACACTTGATGTCGAGATCTGATCCTGAGCACCATTCCAACAAAGCCATGCTTGCCATTTAGCGAAGGTTGACCGGCAATTAACCAAGCTGGCAAGTCCAGTTCTGATGCCATCTAAGGGTGCAGGTAAAATATTTCTGCAGGGCACATCCTTTACGCTGTCTCCTCCAGTGAAGGCTGTTCGCGAGGTCGCTGTTACAGGCTACGTAGCCTTGGTGATCCCACCGTCGTGTTTCCTTGCTGAGAGTGTTGCGCACCGGTGGCTGGTGTAGTCAGTGGCTGGTGTAGTCAGTGGCTGGTGTAGCCAGTGGCTGGTGTAGTCAGTGGTTGGTGTAGTCAGTGGTTGGTGTAGTCAGTGGTTGGTGTAGTCAGTGGTTGGTGTAGTCAGTGACTGGTGTAGCCAGTGATTGGTGTAGTCAGTGGCTGGTGTAGTCAGTGGCTGGTGTAGTCAGTGGCTGGTGTAGTCAGTGGCTGGTGTAGTCAGTGGCTGGTGTAGTCAGTGGCTGGTGTAGTCAGTGGCTGGTGTAGTCAGTGGCTGTACAAGCGATAGCCTGATCGAGCGATGACACATCCAGCCTCTCCCCAATTCAGCCACTGGTCCTCTGCATTATCTTGCGCTTCGTTCCCTGCCCAGGCTCTGTACTAGAGTTCAGCACCTCAGTTCACTAATTCAGTCCGTGAACACGCGCAATTATCTGCATTTTGGCAGTTCTTTTGTTCAATTCTTTTAAAGTCTTTGTAATTAAGTGGCTTTCAATGAACGTGATATTCTGGTCTACGTGTTTGTTTCTTGTATGTGAAATTTTATTTGTTAGTTTCTTGCTGCTTTCGTTGTCATGAGTGTCGGTGTGTTTTGCAGTGTAATTCTAAAATAACCTCAAGAATCTCTGTCTTTATTCGCTGCACGTGTTGACTTAGTTTAAAATTTTTCGAAGGATTTCAATGTAGAAGATTTTTGTGGTAGCAAACGTGCGGTCGTAGTCACAAAATTTCAGTGTCTGCTTAGAGCTATTTGTTCGGAGATTTTAAACCTGGGTCATTCGGTTTGATTCTGATTTTAATTTATGTTATGCTGTGATGAAATTGAATGTCAATTTAATCGGTGCATAATTTGAATATTCATGAGTAATATCGAGATAGATGAGGTTTAATTTGATCTTTATCAACCAATTTGAAATGAGTAAACTAGAAAGAGTGGAGTAATGTTCCTTATGTTACAAAATTCGATGTGACGTCTAGCTTTTTCGCCAGAGCATCTATAATATTTGGCGCCCAAGTTATTCTTTCCACTGGAATGCTAAAATCATACATACTCCGGCGAAAAGTTAGACTGCGAAGTTGATGCATTCAAAAGCTACACTTGATGCACCTCGTAACCTCGTCCAAATTCATTGGCTTGATGTGTTCGCGAATTTCGTTCATCAGAATACCAGCTTTTTTATATGTTTGATGCGTAGCATGACCATAGCCATTTCATGATTGCATTAATGATACACAAGAGCGATTTTCCCCACAAGATTAACAACTTTTCGGATGTGCTCCTTTATTGTACATATTTTGGCTAAACACATTGTACGTATGTGCTGCAAAGTGTTCAACGCAACTTGTTTTTCCCAATCATCCGCGCAATTTTCAAGTTTTTAGTTATCTAATTTTTAGTGATCTCTATTAATACAATTATTGTTTAGATGGGAAGTTCTTCCTCGCCAGCGCAACTAACTTCGTTTTTATCGACCGTACTGTGAGGTCGACCGTCTTCTTGAGTGCTCATTAGAGGCACTCTGATGCTGCTGATGCTGTTTTTGTATCTAATGCTGCTGTTGTTGGTGTTGTTGTTGCTGCTGATGCTGCTACTGTTGTTTCTGTTGCTGCTGTCCGCGTCGTTAGCTGCTGTGTGGGGCAAAAAGCTGCCCTGAGATCACATGCTCAGCTGCAACACATCAGCTGTTGCAGTGTTTGCGACTCTGTTAGCAGTTAATTGTTCCAAGTGTCCCTCCCTCTAAAGGGAATACCGCCGTTGTGTCCCTGAGAATCAATGCTCGCACGGGGAACGTGTGGGGTACCAAAATTAAGGTTAGGTTTACTTTTGCTGAAATGTAATAATTCTTTCGTTTTTTTCAGCGGACCATTTTTCCGATTTAATTCTGCTTTTTCAGCTCTTATCACTTTTTCTTTAACCTATGTCACGTTTCATAGACTTTTTTTTCAATTCTGCTGTTCCTATGCCCAACGATGGTGTGTGGGACACCCCTTGTGCATCGATTCCTCGTTCTCCTAATTCCATACAAAATGGTGTATAACTCTTTTTTCGCTTGGGCACGCATTCTGTGTGTTAAGGAAGGCTTAAATTAACTTTCAATTTAATGTAATATTTTTTTCAACTTAGCTTAGCTTAGCTCTTATAAGAGCAATAGAGTTAAAATCTGTTGGATGTCCATTGATCTAGGGCTGAAATTTATTGGTCGTTCTCATCTGTTGAACTGAAATCCATTGGTCGTTCTCATCTGTTGAACTGAAATCCATTGGTCGTTCTCATCTGTTGAACTGAAATCCATTGGTCGTTCTCATCTGTTGAACTGAAATCCATTGGTCGTTCTCAACTGTTGAACTGAAATCCATTGGTCGTTCTCATCTGTTGACCTGAAATCCATTCTTCGTTCCCATCTGTTGAACTGAAATCCATTGGTCGTTCTCATCTGTTGAACTGAAATCCGTTGGTCGTTCCCATCTGTTGAACTGAAATCCGTTGGTCGTTCTCATCTGTTGAACTGAAATCCATTGGTCGTTCTCATCTGTTGAACTGAAATCCGTTGGTCGTTCTCATCTGTTGAACTGAAATCCATTGGTCGTTCTCATCTGTTGAACTGAAATCCGTTGGTCGTTCTCATCTGTTGAACTGAAATCCGTTGGTCGTTCCCATCTGTTGAACTGAAATCCGTTGGTCGTTCCCATCTATTGAACTGAAATCCATTGGTCGTTCTCATCTGTTGAACTGAAATCCATTGGTCGTTCTCATCTGTTGAACTGAAATCCATCGATTTTTCGCGTCTCTGCTGAGCAGCTGCGCTGAAGCGTGTTCAGAGATCAAGTGACAGTTATCGAGCAGAAGCCCAAGAAGCGGTTGCATTGTTTTTGTCTCACGGCTGTATTGTACGGTGATGGTTACGGTTGTAACCAATGGCGGCTCGATCGTAGCAGTCGCCTAGCTGAAGCACGATTACCTGTAGTGGAGGCAGTTGCAGTTCCAACGCTCCATTAGGTGTTGTATAGAAGTGTAGCCATGCTGCCGTTCTACGGCTACAGATCCGTTCTTCAGAAGTGGCGCGTGATCTCGCGCTTGCTTCGATGCACTCACGCTCGTAATCGTCGGGGTTGATTTTTGCAAGAGCTGCTACTCTTTTTGTGATCTTTTTGAGCCCTGCTCACGTTATGTCTGCCACACCGAGTGTTCATTATCCGTATGCTAAAATATTCAGTTCACTTGAAACTTGACATCGAATGCTCGCTACGCCAACACATCGGTTTGTGTTTAAGAGGCGAGAGCTGCTAGCCTATATACTTTGTTTTATTGTGAGAGTAGCCTGATTGGTGGCGTGGGCCAAATTATTTAACATTTTGATCTATGTGAATGAGCCCTTCAAGAGAGGAAGATGTCAAGTCTCAAGTTGAAGGCTAGCAGGCTTTCCTTCTGCTGGTCTGGAATAGGTTTTTGTTTTTTTTAGCAGTGAACTGTCGATAGTGAACTGTGAATACAGCAGTGAACTGTCGATAGTGAACTGTGAATACAGCAGTGAACTGTGGATAGTGAACTGTGAATACAGCAGTGAACTGTCGATAGTGAACTGTGAATACAGCAGTGAACTGTCGATAGTGAACTGTGAATACAGCAGTGAACTGTCTGAATTTCAAACACTTATTTCGTTTGGGAACACACCTTGTGCATAACTTCCTTGTTCCCTTAGCTTCATACTGAATGGCGCCTTCATCCTTCCTCCCTTTGAACATCTGTGTTGCGGTAAGGGAGTCTGAAACTAACGTAAAATCAATCAATCATGAAAAAACAACCAATCAGACTTGTTGTGTGCTGGAGCAAAACTACGCAGGCATATTCCAAATGATGCACACAAATTTCATTCAGACTTTGCATTGTGAGCTAGATTGAGTACTTGTGCTACCGATAGTATGCGTCAATGTACGTCACCCTTGAGCGTACGGTGCGTACAGTAGGAAGTCCATTCCTGTGGTGTGAATAAATTATTAGAAGCGATGCTCTCCTTGACCGTGAGTGTGTCAGAAACTGCTCTCGCATCCTCTTCCATGCGGCGCAAGTTGAACCAGCGCTTGCAGTTTAGACCGAGGAAATTCGTAGGTAAATTTTGCAGCAAATATGTTTCGGTTGTCTAGTTTCGAGGCACCCACCTGCCGCCTGCAGTAGTCTGTTATGAATCGCGTGCTATGTTCAGGGTTGTGACAGTCGGATGCGGGCCGTGAATTGCAAAATGATCCGCACCTGCCACACACCGGAACGAAGTACACCTTCGTGCCCGGACGCTTTGGGATAGAGTCGTCGATTGCGTGTCTGGTCTCGTAAAAGACTCGTATAGTTTGGCGTCGAGGATTTAGTTTACTCAGGAATTTGGGGTTGATGAGAATGTTATGTACCTAGGTACAAACTGTGAAATTCCACCACCAAAAGAGTGAACGGCAGAACGTAGACCTTACGCCCGACCGGTTAGTAGTAAATCAACGAAGAAAGCAAGCTCAGCATAGGGAAGGCGACAGAAAAAGTGTACCACACTCTTCGACAGTTGAGAACTGCCAACCGCCTCAACGAATCGACAGAAGCTGCAGCAGTCGCTGCTGATATTTAAGCATACGTTGACAGTTAGGTGGAATCATTATAGTACGAGATTTCCTCTTGTAAAGGTCTGTTAGTGCCACCTTTTGACTTGTTAATTTAAAACTCAGCCGGCGCTCTGAGAGAGAGTCTGCGTAATCTCTGTGAACTTCATATCGACATATCCGATTTAACGTAATTACTAGACCTTTAATTCGTCACCATCGCTGCGTACTCCAAGTTAAGTTCTTTGGGATTGTCCATTATTTTATCATCCTCGACATTTGCTAGTTTTATCAACCTCTTGTCATAAGTGTGTTCACCCTTCGTTAAAACAGTAAATGTATGGCTGTACTAAGATATGTGTTTACTATATCCTGCTGAAATAAACCGTAAATTTGAAGGTCAACCTTGAAACGACTGATGAAGTAGGAATAACAGTATAATTGCATTGGAAAGAAAAGAAGGCCACGACAGAACGTTTATTTGTATTTAGAAGTTCAAGAGAGTGAAATTTGGTTTAAGCCTTAGATCCCAGAATGCATGCGCTTAAAACCCAAGATTTATGGTCGAGGAATATATTAAAATTTGTCGTAGAGGGAAAATGTGGGGTCCCGATCTTAAGGTTACGTAGGCCTTCTTTTGGGTGCAATAAAATAGTTTTTTGTTTTGTTATGAACCATCTTTTTTGGTTCAATGGTGTCTCGTTTTTTCAGCACCTCTGACTTTTACCTACATTTTTTATCTTGTTTCTTAACCTTTTTTCTGAACTTACTGTTTCTATGCGCACAAGATGATTGGCGCTCACTGGCAATAGAACGCTCAATTAATCTCCGTTTGAAGGTTTGGAGCACAAAACTAAGGCAAATTTCCGTTTTTATTTTTAATAGTTTTTTGTAAGCTTACCTCAATTAGTTTGATTCATTCGTCAAAAATATTTAGGGATATTATTTTAGTTGGATTCTCGTTATTTCAGGTGAAGAAGACGTCTAAGTGAAAAAAAGCGTTTTGCGCTCCACACGTCACACCAGATATCGAGTTGCCACCGTTGTCGTTCCTCATCAGCAAAGTCCTTTTTCAAATCGATGGAAGGACACGTTTAGAATTTTTCGTCGACACGTTAACTGCGATGGGCTAAGCTGAAGTTTAATATTCAATTCAAATTGAAAGTCATTTGTAGTAAGCAATGCTGACAATAGCAAACATTAACGGGATCTTGCCTTAATTTAGCTTTCATTACGTATTTATAAAAAATTGAGCGAGTGACTGCAGGTCAGTCAGCAGCATTTTGAATATCCCCTCAGTGTCCACCTGAGGGTTCCTTTCGCAGGAAACGTGTTAAGTGTTTCGATGAACATCCTGCGAGTGCGGAACACTTGATACATTGCTCCTTTATCTTCCAATGAAAGTCTTATCTTATAGCTTGCTCCTGCGCATGCGCCGTAGGCTTGTCCATGCTGGACAGTGTAACTTTTAAGGTGAAATCATTTCCAGAAGTTTGCAATAGTGCCGAATTACGTATTCCAATCTGGATTAAATCATCTTGTAGAATCGTTGTAGTAGAGGTTTTTGATACGTGTTACTATGCTGGTAAGTTTTTGTGTCGGAAAGATGAAGTACGACTTTCGGAAAAAATTTAAAACTATAGGCTCAGATCCCGTTCATTTCGTTACAAAAGTTATTTGCATACTATCGTTGCGAAATTTTTTATTTATTCCGTGCTAACAGAATTATACACGTTTCATTAGTAGATGTGATCTTAAATAATCGAAAAAAAGTGCGGATACGATATTGTGGTAGGTTTAAATTATAGGCAGAATTTTTTTTATGTCAGTGCCTTAGGAGATTTGTACCAAGTGTCGCTACAAAAACGGCCTACGAAAGCCAATAATTCTTTCATTTTGGACATTATGCCTGAGTTGCTTTCCTCTAAAAACTCACGGCCGTCGTCTTGCATCAATTTTCAGCGCGCATGCCATTCGTGATGCCGTGATCTAAACGGTTACGCGCTGCATTTGACTTCTGTTGGATGCAGCTACAAATGAGTAGCAGATTGAGTTGCATTGTTGCGGCTACTGCTCCTGAATGATCTTTCGTGAGCAATTGGGTAGTGTGGGCTAATAGGCAAAACGAACGTTTGCCTGAGATGTGAGGGCATCCTTTGACATTTTTAAAATTTTACTAGCGAAATTTTAGAATGGTAACCTGAAGCAGATATGAATGGAAAATGTGAGTGAATTTTTAGTATTTGATGCTGTTTAAGTTAGGCCTGGCCTTGAGCTTATCCCTTGTTTGCGAGTAACCACATTACGGAAGGAAATTCCTCAACAAAGAAAGAAAATACCTCAGCACTGCATAACTGAGCACCGAATTCCACTGAGTTTTGCTACCTTGGTCATTAAGAGAATAATAATCTAAAGAACCTGGGGGGTGCGTGCCTCCGTAGTAAAACCTGTTTTTTCCCAGTAATGTTTCCTATAAAAGAGAGTCTAGTGACTCTTTAAAAGACAACAGCAAAGGAAGACTTCAATGATTTAGATTTGAAGTTGTTCTAGGTCAAGTACCATCCAGTTACCCCTTTGATCGCACATAAGGCTCTTCAGGTTTTTGTGATGTTTGGATCCACATATTTATGTGAAACTGCATTTTCCTCGCTCGTAGCCATCAAAACAAAATGCATAAATCGTCTGAGCATCGAAGGAGATTTACGTTGCGTACTTTCTAGCATTCAGCCTCGCATTCAAAATCTAGTGTCAAAGAAACAGTGCCAAAAGTCTCACTAACTTTTTTTTAACATCTAATAGCAATGACACAATATCAGATAAGTCAATGATGTTATTGGTTCATATTAAATGGAATAGAATCAATAGATTCAATGGAAAATCCATGTTTTTTGTTTCGGCGATAACCTTAGCGCCACATTTATTTAGAAACACTAAGGGGGGCTCGAGTAAGAAACTAATTTCCTTAAGGGGGCGTGGGAGGTAAAAGGTTAGGAACCACTGTTATAAAAATCCACAGTAAATTAAATTGCTCGCTTTGTGTTCGAACTCTGCTTCCCGACGCTTAAAGAAGCAGAGGCCATTGTTACTTAGTTGAGTTTGAGTTCAGTGCCGTGCTATTACGAGAAGAGTGTGCGTCGGGTGAGTTTGATGAGAATGATGTAAAGTCTAATTTGATTTCAGTTGTTATGAGCAAAATGAGCTCATTTTTAGGGGATTTTTATTCATGATGGAAAATGTTTCTGTGTTTTCTTAGTGATTTCGTCATTCTAACGTGGATTCTTTCGTTGCAGAATCTCCTCGGAAGGATTCCGATCCTGACATAAGCGCTGAGGTCGCACCGAGTGTCAGCAGCGCTGCTCCAACCTCGGCTGACCCCACAACCTCATCTTCAACTGCTTCAACAACTTCAAAACCAGGCCCTGTGACGCCAGGTGCTGTTGGAGGGCCTCCTGAAGGCGACGCTGACGGTGGAGCGGCCTCTGGAGACGGCGCGTCCTCCACAGGGTCGGAGAGCAGAAGGGCGGCCACGGCGTTCACCATCGAGCTCGAGAAAGACGACGACGGCGAGGGCTCGGCCAAGAAACTTGACATTGGAGGTCCTCTCTCCAAGTGGGCACCCAAACACAGAAGAAACCTCAGCCTAACTAAAGTTGAAGAAAATAAGGTGAGTTTTCTCTTATAAAGTTTTCAGGAGCTTCCATTTCAGCTCGGTTTTTGGGGTCTTTTCTCTTCGCGAAATGTTAAAAATTTCCCCTATAATTTGTTTTATTGCCTTCTCTGACGTTTTTTCGAGTGAAGATAATGAGGTGTTTGATTATTTACCTGGTATTGTATCAAAACATGATGCGAAATTTTGATATATTGTCCGAGTTTTTTCGATAAAATAATCAATGTCCCTTGGCGGTTCACTGCATTGGGTTTCTACGAGTTTCAAGTGTTTGGTTAATTCAAATATTTTCGTCCATAGATTTGACTTCATTAATGCATGAGAAAATAAACTCGAACTTTTTCACCTTGTCTTGCTCAATTGACTTTATTGGTGACTTCGTTGTCGCTCATCTTCGAATTTTACTGGCACTCTGTTCTTCTAAGTACATAATTCTTCGTTCGTTTCTTGGGTGTCTATCGTTGTGCTGTTCGTAACTTTCTTTTTCTATCGTACTTCAGTTCCAAAAGCGTGGTAAATGATAAAAGTCGTCTCGAATTGCTCACCCTGCGGTTTACTCGTCCAGTTCTACGGCAAATTGGTTATTTTCGTAGTGAAACTTAAATACTTTTTCTCTAGGTTTTCATCATTTCCCTCTGAGAGCGCGCATGTGAAGTCGTTTGCTTTAGCATCACGCACGTCGAAATTTAAAACACAAAATTTTCCATGTGATTCCAACTCGTTATTAGTCTGTTCTCTGAACTTGTTATTGTCGTTCGCATCATTGTACTCGTTTGATTTTGTATGTGTAAGTTATATTATTTGTTCAGATTCTTTGTATTTGAATCACACGCACTGAAAAAGCCAACCTAAATTAAAATGTGGCTCATTTAAATGTTCAAACAAAGCTAGCGCAAACTCCACCATCTTCCACTTTGAAATTTTTTTGTTTTCATCCACTCGAGTGCACAAGCGGTCAATATAAACTTTGTTCTCACAAAAGGTGACAAAAATTTTACCATAGAAAAGTTATTGGACGATTTCATAGAAAATGACAGCCGTTTTGTAAATGAACACCTTTTTTTCAAATAGGTAAGAAGTCAAATTGTAGCTGCTTAGCACTGCAAGGAATCAAACGATAAGCGCAAAAAAGGCAAAGTTTTAATTTTACATTGATAAGATGTTAAATTGAAGCTACTTTGCACTTCAAGAAAGCAAGCGATAAGTGCAAAAAGGGCTAAGTATTATTTTTGTATAGATGGGAAGTTACACCGTAGCTGCTTGGCACGGCAACAAATCAAACCACTAGCCCGAAAAAGGCCAAGTTTTCTTTTTATTTCGATAAGAAGTTAAGCTGTAGCTGCTTAGCACTGCAGGAAAGCAAACAACAAGCGCGAAATAGGCCAAGGTTTCTTTTTTATATTGATGCGAAGTTAAACTCTAGCTGCTTGGCAGTATAAGAAAGCAAGCAACAGGTATTCTAGCGTGCCGCAGTTCCCTGTAATTGCAGCAACCGGACGGCTGAAAGTCGCCGCACGTTCGGCCATTCTCATGGCTAGAGCTCGGTCGGTGTGACCTACATACTCTGGCGTTGTTCCGGTCGAGGGCGCGCTCTGTATTGTTCCTGTGCAGCAGGCATAGGAAATTTTTTAAATTTTTAGTCTACCGTGTAGGGAAAACTATACACAAGTCTGTCATCAATTTTGCAATAAAGTGGCAAGTTTTTACGAATTCGGTTACTCCTCAATTATAATCTCTAAATTTTTGTAGACTGGAATTAATCATGACCGGTCAAAAACAGCTGTATATACTAATTCTATTTATCTTCTAGTCAGCTGTTATGAATTTCACCCTTAATTGCCAGCGATCCTATTACTGAGCGTTCACATCGTTTAATTGTTCAAGAACGAAACATTCCAAAGCGCTTAGTCATTTCTTGGTTACTCACACACCGAATAATTTTTCTGAAACTTTTTCTATATTTCTTAAAAATTAAGGTTTTCCTTAATAAGCAGTTTCAATAAAAATTCAAGGGCAAAAACCAAAGCACTCCCCTTTTTTAAATTGTGTGTGGTCGATACTAAAAAAGTCGTTTCCAGCCTCTACTATTCGTCAGATGTGAGATCTGCCAAAATATACAGGGTATTAAAAAATATTGATTTGTTAATTGCACACATTATTATACATGAAAAGAAAAATTTTTACCATCGAAATTTCGAGGAGACTCCCAAATCTTGAAAGCTAAACACAGCTTAAGATTATATTGGACAACATTAACCTCCATCAAGCATACGCTTGATATTCTACAACCTCCATCAAGCATACGCTTGATATTCTACAACCTCCATCAAGCACACGCTTGATATTCTACAACCTCCATCAAGCCTACGCTTGGTATTCTACAACCTCCATGAAGCATACGCTTGATATTCTACAACCTCCATCAAGCCTACGCTTGGTATTCTACAACCTCCATCAAGCACACGCTTGATATTCTACAACCTCCATCAAGCCTACGCTTGGTATTCTACAACCTCCATCAAGCACACGCTTGATATTCTACAACCTCCATCAAGCACACGCTTGATATTCTACAACCTCCATCAAGCACACGCTTGATATTCTACAACCTCCATCAAGCATTCTCTTGACATTCTACTTAAAATCGTGCGCCTGAGTGAGTTAAGGAAACTTAGGTATTTGTTATTAAAGAGCTTTTTGCACATTAACGTTGAATACAAACCCTTATCCTTCCAATTTCCTAGATAGGAGCTCTTTAATGGTAGTTGTACTTCCAATACGAGTCGATTTCAAAGACTGTGTACGAAAATCGGAGGCCAGTATCGTCTATAATGACTCAGAGGAATTTGTCCAGAAAACTAAACTTCTGACTGGACCTTCAATCTTCAGGTTTGGACCGATATAGCCAGGCCGGACACCAAACTATAGTTCCTGCCTCATATTTGCAGGCGACCTCCAGTTCTCGGGTCTCCGCCGTCTGGCCGCCTGCTCTCCACTTCTGTGTGCTCTGTTTCTTAGGGGTATTTTAACGCTTCCAGGATGAAAATGTGAGGTCCCGAGCTGAAGGTTAGGTAGGCCTTCTTTTTGTTGAAGTAGAAAAGGCTGTTTTGTTTGCTTACTGATCATCTTTTTTCGGTTCAATGCTGTCCTTGTTTTCAGCACCCATTACTTTTTCTTCAACTGCTTACTAGTTTCATAAACTTCGTAACTTACTGTTGCTATGAGAAGGAAATTTTGTGCTTTGATTTTCCGTTCCATTAACTGCGATTTGAAATGGTACCTTCATCCTTTATCTCTTTAGGAGCACCTCTGTTGTAATCACATAATCTCCAACTAAGTTATGTAATCTTTGTGGTATTAGTTTTCAGCTTTCAATTTTTCATTGCGCTCGTGTTATCCGTATTACCTATATCTTTGTTTTCACATGAGTGATGTATTGATCATATTTATTCCATTTCGCTGCGCGTTTAACTGCTTTCCTTCTTCCTACGTCCAAGTTTATTTCCCCACTTCTTTTCATCTTTCCTCGTTGCCTCTTTACCTCTTCTTACCTCTTCGGGTGTGTAGTTTTTCCTCTCTCCCGTTCGCTTGCATCTTCGAATTTGACATTATATCGAGCGCTCTGTAGCACCCTCGTTATTTTAATCTCATTTTTTTGTTACCTCTTTTTTTTATCGTGATCAGTTTTGTCTACTCAGGCGCGGGTGATAATAATTTTGTTTCTGACAGGAAGCATGCCTGTGCACACGTGTTTGCTTCCAATTTTTATTTTTGAAATTAAAGGATGCCCTTGATGAACCCTCGCCTCTTTTTCTTAGCTTCTGCAGTTTATGAAAGCCTATTAGAAGTTACTGCGCAGCCAAAATTCTAAGTTGAAAAACTGTTTGGATTTAAATTTCATTAAAATTTACTCCTGTTATTAAAATCATGACTTCAAAATAACTGTCAGAGGCAGAATTCTTCCACTGTTAGTTACTAGGTCAAGTCAAATTTCAATTCCCTAAAAAATTATTTCCCTCTGGGAGTGAAGATTGAATTGGGATAAGCAATCGACGTCTCCTTGTTCCAGTTGTGAGGTCTTTTTAGTTTGTAGCTTCCCTGTAAATGTGATGATGTTCGTACCCTGTGCAGAACAGTCAAATGTACGCTTTTCCTATTGCCAGTGAGGGCAATGCAAAGGCACCGAGTGTAATACGAGGGCAGTCAACGCTTGCTTAATGGCAGGCTTCCGGAATCCTGTGTGTTGTGTTCTGTGCGCGACCGCATCCTTTGCATGGATTTGATTGATTACAGGGCGATGATCTGATGGCACTTTAACGCTTCGACTGAACTGAAAAACTGAAGGTCAATATTCAACTCAAATTGTAGTAAGCAATGTTGAAGATAGCAAACATTAAGGGGGTTGGGCCTTTATTTATCTTTGATTAAGTTTTCACGAAAATTGAGTTGGTGATTACTGGTCGGCCAGGAGCGTTATGAAAATTCACTCCGTGCACTACCGGTGGTTCACGTCGCGGTCAAAGTGCTTAAGCCTTGAGCCTTCTGTTACTTCTCTGTTATTCATTTTCAAATCAAAATCTAATATGCAAGCGCGCATGTTCCGCAACTACACTAAATCACTCGTCTTTAGGTTATGAATTTCGTCGAGATCGTCAATCTGACGCCATAAATTTCGGCAGTAAGTTAATAAAAATTGTATTTATTAGACGTAAAGTAGAAATTCATTCCACGCACTCACGTGAAAGGATTTAAAAAAGAATAATGTTAAATTTTTGTAATATTTCTCATCGAAACTTTAGAAGGTTTAAAAATTTTTTAACCGTGGGCAATCGAAACACAAAAATGTGTCTCAAAGATCTACATCTAGAATTTATAAAAGGCTAATCTATCCAGCTTCCAGTGTTAAAACTACCTTTAGGACTCTTTTACATTCACTTCATGAGTCTGTAATAGCCTTCGCTAGCTTACGCATCCGATTTTAGTGAAAGATTCCCACAACATAAGTCGAAAACAACTTCGTGCACCTCACTTGAAGAAAAAGAGGAGATACGGCATGAACATTGATTTAGGATCTTCCTAATGTCTGCCTAATTAAGAAACGAGGAGGTAGGAAAGAAACTTTGATTTATTATATGCCTAATCTCCGCCTAATTAAGAAATGAGGAAGTAGGCAAGAAACTTTGATTAGATGCCTAATATGTTCAGGCACTGTGTTAGGTTCAGTTCTGTTCACATTCCAAACTCTTGGCTGACCGAGCGGTTAGACCAGCCATGTTTGTTGTGACGGTGGTCTTTGTTTCCCATTTCGGCGAGCTAGTTACACGAGTTCTCTAGGTTATTGAACCACGTCTTGGTGGTTTTATCTAAACGCAAGAGTTATCCCAGAGGAAGATGTGAGGGCCCACGCTGAAGGTAGCTGAAGCTCAGGTAGACATGGGTTTTTGTTGAGATAGAATAGGTTTTCGTTTTGTTGTGGAATTTAGTTTCCGTTCACTGTTGCTCTTTTTCCAGGAGCGATTGTGGTTTTCTTGAACTTTTATTTTGCATCGTAAACTTCTTTTAGGCTTGTTCTTCCTATGCGCTGAGTATGAGGGACGCCGTACTAAATGGCGACTTCCTTTTTCCTATCTTGAGAACACTTCTGTTGGAGTTAGGGGACGTAAACTAACTTATAACCTAATCTCTTAACGTAACAGCAATACATCGATATTTTCTCACATGGTATACTTTTCGAACAATCGACGTGTGAAACGTTTCCAGCAAGTATTACATAGCTGAACAGGCGCATCAGAGTAAAGCGTATATTTCTAGTAGGTAATAATATTAGGATGCTTCTAGTATTATTACTCAATTGAAAGGCTGGAAAACCTACGATCAAGATGAAGAACTTTTTATTTCAATGTGGAGTTCTCAAGCTCGAATCTTCGATATACATGCTACTTTACATGCTACTTTACATGCTACTTTGCATCTCACTATAAACAAACTCAATTATTTTGCTTGGAGTTCTGTCAGCCTTGGGCCGTGCGTTATAATCTCTTCGTTTGAATGGCTGTGATTTTCTCTTCGACGACATCTCTGGAAATCGCGTTAGTGAATTGGAGCAGAAATAATGGAACTTCATTATCCTCGTCTCTGTTGGAATTTTCTGTGGAGATTGCAACGCGATTCGTTGCAATCACGTCGATTGCATGAGGGACTTTTTTTTAGTTATTAACCCCGGACGGTTAAATAGTCTCCAATGTAATGGAGGTTTAGAAGTCTTCATTGTTTATTCAATTAACCTAAGCTACAAACGAAGAGAAATTTATGAGTTAAGTTTCGGTATCAGTTCCGTTAAAAATACAAGAGCTATTTACACGAATTTGCCAGTTTTAACGCACGTGCGGTGCTATGTTTCATGTTTGTTTTTATTTTTCCCCCGAGTGCGTTTTCTGTTCATTTTTTTTTAAAGGTGAACTCGCGCAAAACTTCTGCGCTCACATCACCCATTAATTTATTGCTCGCTTTAGCAGACCATCACTAACTGCTCGCTTTAGCAGACCATCACTAACTGCTCGCTTTAGCAGACCATCACTAACTGCTCGCTTTAGCTGACCATCACTAACTGCTCGCTTTAGCAGACCATCACTAACTGCTCGCTTTAGCTGACCATCACTAACTGCTCGCTTTAGCAGACCATCACTAACTGCTCGCTTTAGCAGACCATCACTAATTGCTCGCTTTAGCTGACCATCACTAATTGCTCGCTTTAGCAGACCATCACTAACTGCTCGCTTTAGCTGACCATCACTA
>JACJUY010006342.1:10489-52008 GCA_014220935.1 Platorchestia sp. MABIK | reverse complement strand
TTTTTTCCGCCCCTTTCCGTTGATGAAAATAGGCAATACGCTCGGTAGCAGCACATCAACATTCTTGGGCCCGCTGTCCTTTTCTCAGGCAGACAATCTTTTTTCTAACTCCTTCCACGAGCACTGGAGGAATTGTTGAAGTTGTGAGTCATTCCTCTTCTCAGATTCAAAATACAGTGTAACTCCTAATCATCGAACTAACCATTTTTAGTAGAGCGTAGGACGCCTACGCTTTTGAGGAGGCCTTTGATAGTAATGTTTATTCTCAAATAATGCATATTCTTCAAACTTTCTATAGTTAGTTCGTTGATTGACCTACCACTACAAGAAATAATCTTGATGCTATAATTAGCGTATTATATAAGTCCAAGCATCTAGATTTTGAAATTGTTTGGCAATATTTAATAAACGTAAAGGACAAATATGAAGACTGGTGAGTAATGGTAATGTATGATAAATTACAGTAATTGGACAAGGCCTTATTTTAAGACGAACGAGCAAGGTAATAGGATAAAATGTCAATACCTACGTATCTATCCACAAATTATAAAATGAAGTTATAAGATAACTAATTTGTTGATTTAGTTAAATTGCCTCAGCCATAACGAGTAGGTGTAAATTCGTCGGCAATTAATAGATGGCGCCACTATATGAATACCTTCGTTGTTAAGGAGAAATGTAACTTTGTTTGAGTAAACCAGATTTCAGAGCACTCCTTTCTTAACGATTACTCTGTTTAGGAGTTGATTCTGTAATTATTTTCTCAACTTCTTATGTGAAATTGGCGAGCAATATCTCGCTGCTAAATTTTTTAAACCTAATTAATTCATGTGAAGCATTTTAGTTGAATATTTCACGCGATTGCGAAAGACTAGTAGGAAGAGAAGGTATGAATTTACACAAGTTTATTCGCAATGTCCATTATATTTCCCGTCGAAAATTTGCTCATCTTTCAAATAGGTACGTAATTTTCATTTTTCTTCACAAAGATGGACTTAGTGAGAGATCTGAAGATATTGGTTTTGCTGGTGCTTCGTATGAAGTTGTGCAGGTCGCTGGCCAGAGTGTAGATGCGGAT
This sequence comes from Platorchestia sp. MABIK, assembly GCA_014220935.1. NCBI lineage: Eukaryota > Metazoa > Arthropoda > Malacostraca > Amphipoda > Talitridae > Platorchestia > Platorchestia sp. MABIK. The sequence goes on along the minus strand of JACJUY010006342.1, from coordinate 50,930 downwards.
CTGTGACTGGCAGACAGGACAAGCTCTGAGGGCAGAAAGGTAATACATAGAATTAAAAAATGCTTAGAGTCCTGTTCTCATTGAACAGGCAAGTATAAATTCATTCCGACACTGCAAGAAGTACTATGGATTAATGCTAGTTGATATTCGGAGAGCTGCGTTGGTTAGAGATGCCATTAGGTTACTGTTTGCGAGTTGATACGACGTAAGTAATCTTGAAATTTCAAAACCTGTTTTGGCAGATAAATATGGGAACGTCGTCCGGGCGGTATCGACGAGACAAATAAGGCTTTGCACACAACGTATGTGCGTTATTTTGAGCTGTTATTAGACTGTTGCTTGTCCTTGGGTTTATTTTATTTCAAATTGACAATATACCTAAATGTAATTTTTGTACCATATAACCTGAGATGAAAACGTCCCTTATTTGCACAGGAACAATCTTTCAATGAACTAATTAGGTAGAGTCAATTGTAAAAGATGTTACTGTTAATATTCTAGGAAAGGTTGGGAAAATATAATCGGATAAAATTTTTAAAGTTCTACAAACGTATGAACAGCGTCCGCGTGTTGGTTTGATTCATTTTGTACTAAAGCCGCCTATGAAGTGCTCAATTGTTGTTCAACTGACAATTGAACTTAAAGACTATATGCGACATTACGGCTAGTTTCGGAAATATGCCCTTAAGGTAATAGATTGATATTCTTCAGGCTACGCCGGGAAGATTTTGTCGTGTTCTCTCTCATTCTCTCAAATTTCTGAAAATGTTACGGCAACAATCACCTCACTGTATGGAAGTCAACGTTTTAAACTCAAAAAGCTATGTAGTAAACAAAACAAAAAAACAAACGAAATGGGCTGCAAACGAAGATATTTAGAATAGACATTTAGACATTTTATAAAGAGATGACAGAATGGTACTTACACGAAAGATTCTTCAGGTTTATTGAAGGATCGATGTGCGCAGTCTGTACAGAACATATCATTACAAGCATCTAGGATGGCAAAATCCATGTCAATTATGAGGTTCGAGCACTTGGAGCATTGCTCATCCACTGCTCGTAACTTTATCTCCTTCACTGAAGTTCTGGAAAGTTTGTGCCAAAGGCGATCCGTCCATAAAATCCCTTTTGGTCGGTTTTTGTAGCGGTAGTCCACTTGCAGCTGAGAACTTAACGCTTCTGTTACTTTGTCAATTCTCTCCTGCACCGACCACGTAGCTTGGTCACTTCTTCCTACAACACAAGTCATCTTGTTGAGTCTTGATAAAATATCTGAAATTGTTTCCAATTTAATTTTAATTTCAAGCTCTTTCCCCAGAGACGTAAATCCCATTTCATCCAGTTTATAGATCAGTTTTTGAATAGGGGAAATTCCACTTTCGATTAACATTTTAAGGTCCTTGTAAGGAATCCTGGAAGCACTTTCTTGAAAGCTTGCTGGATGTGAGTCAGAGACGGCAACTCCGGCAGAAGCTTCTATTTTCTTTAAGATCGTCCAAACGTGGTCGACGACTACGTGGTCTTTCATGCGGTTGACGGATTTACTGATGATGCGTAAAAATTGAAGACCTTCCTCCAGAGTCAACACTTTCTCGTTGGAGTGAAGCGCTTTGAAATCTACCTGCGGGGGGAGGAAAAAACTTAATTTTAGAAAATTTTGAAGAATAACGTAAACTCAAACTCTTAACAGCTCAGCTTTAAGCTTATTTATATCGGTGTTCTTCGCGATAGAATTTTTACTGTTTGCATATTACGTTCTCCACACAAGATTTGTAAAATCACAGAGAAGTAAAATTTGCATTTGAAAATGGAATGAGGTTTAGCAGCTTTTCACGATGATAAAGCGCGTTTTTAGGTGGTATGAACGTCTGTCATTTGAATGCGGAAAAAAGACTCTTTACAAGAGCTATCAAACTAGTGACTGTAAATGTCATCAGGGAGCCTTAGCAGCAGTGATAAAAATGAAAGAGCAAGATAAGCTACTTTAATCATTTAAGGTATCTATTCCAATAAAACTTAATTTCCAATGTTTCGGCCTCAGGCCTTCATCAGTGGTAAGAATTCTGAAAAGGTACAAAGTGAAAATAAACCATTTAAGAATGCATGACAAACGCAAAACATGTTATAAGATTACGTTAATTGAGGTAATTATCTTTTTAATATAGCTAGAGGAAATGACCTATGAGTGTTGTTTAAAACCGGCCTAAGTTTAAAAATGTGAAATAACTCTAGAATGATCATATCTGTATAAAATGTAGTTTTAACAACACCAAAAAATGTTTACCAGAAACTACGTTATTTCACTCGTCAGAATGTTCTCGAACGGCAGAAGTGGCGTGAAGGAAATTTCGAAATCTAAATTCTACGATAGAATAATTAATTAAGGTATAAGAAATCATCTAACCAGAAACTGTAATCTTGGGAAGATCTGAAAGATTATTTAGGGGAGACTCCATTACAAAGCAGCCCATGATTAGGATTCCGAGTGAAGCAAAAGTCTGCTTCGTCGCCATTTGTGCTGATATCAAATCAGGTTCTACGTTCATCAAACCTCTGTAATTTACTTATCTACTGTAAAATACAGCAACTTAGAAAATTTATGGAGGGCGGTTTGTCATGACGTTTTAAGCGGCGCATTTTGGAATACGTAAAATCACAAATAACTGATAGTTCAAAATAGTGTAAATTTGAGATTTAACTAAATGAAACAAGATAATCGTACTAACTTTTCTGCTCTCCCCTTAAACGATCGTGTCAATGGCGATCAGCGCTCTGAGGAGGAAGATGGAAGGTTCCGAGCTGAAAGTTAATTATGCCTTCCATTTGTTGAAAAAAGATAGGTTTATTTGTTTGCTGCGAACTATCTTTTCTTAGTTTGCTGCTGTCCTTTTTTGACACATATTCCTTTGATCCACAACCTTTATTTTTTAATAAATTTTAGAACCTGCTGTTTCTGTAGATACGGGGTGCAAGCATACCATGTCCTTGATTCCCAGTTTCCTAAATGGGAGTAAAATTGGTGCTTTCCTCTCTTGGGAACACCTTTGTTCTAGTTCGGAAGGCATGAACTAACTTACCTAATCTACTGTACCGTTTTGCTGTTTTGCGATGTTCCATGTGCCGTGGGATTTACATAACGACAAATGAAAGAAAGCCAAATAGGAAAATGAAGTTGAAAAAATATTAGTCGAGTGAAAATGAACAGAAGTTCATGACACTGTTGGAAATCATAGCTGCTCAACTATGACAATTCAGGTTAAATGAAAAGTAATAACACGATGATAAATAAAACAGTAAAATAATAATTAATAATTTAGAAAATCGGGGGTATGAAATGATTAAAGAGGTGAAACAGTTCTCCGTCAAATAAAATGAAAATCTGAAGCATTTTTTTCAACGCTAGCTCAATGGCACCGAAAATGAGAAATGTGAAGTCGAATGTAAACCAGATCTGGAATACACGTAAATTCTGCGATGAAACTTATCACTTGCGACACTTTAAGAACTTGCATAATCATTAAAAGTTCAATAAAAAAAAGGTAAGTTTTCGAAGGAACATTTAGTTCATCATAGAACTGTTGTTAAAATTCATGCGAGCGTCATTCAACGTTCAGAAAAAATGCGTTATTGACGCTCTAGGACCTCAAACGGAAAATAATGATAAATGCTACATTGTCGCCATTGAAGTTGCACTGGAGTTGAACGTTAAGTATGGTTTTTGAAGTGCGTGTGGATGGAATATCTGCTTACCTATACATTTCTGCTTGGGGCAAAAGTTGTTGCCGATTTAGAAGAGAATCAAAAATTATCTAAATTGATGTCATGTCTAATTCTATTGCTGACTTATATCATGAGTAATTTACACCTTTTTCTTTCAGACTATTGAGGAATCATTTATATTTTGCCACATTTATTTGCACCTATGTTCAACCCAACTGAAGACCACATCAGATATCGCCACCACACAGCGCCACAGACCAAAGCTCTCCTAAAAGAACTTGAATGGGAGGTTTTACCGCATCTATCACATTCTCCCGACCTCGCCCCTTCTGATTATCACCTATTTCGAGGATTACAGAATCATAATAATGGCCTTAGGTTGGCTTCACGGGAAGAGATCAAAAATTAATTAAATTCAAATTTCGTATTAAAACAAGAATTTTGTAATCGAGGTATAAATAAACTTGTTGGCAGATGGAATCAGGTCATAGAAACCGAAGGATGTTATTGATGTAAATTTTCAAATAACAAGTTCATTCTCAAAATCGAGCTTAGAAATCAGCAAAAACTTTTGCGCCAACCTGAGAAAAATGATTGCCTAGCTCTGAGTAGGAGTAACAGCCTCAGTTCTGAAAGTTAATCAAATTTTTTTCCGTATAACTGGGTTTTCTTTGTATGAGAAAATTAAAAGACAATTGTTGAAAGGATTTTAAAACATAAGAACTGATTTTCTTACCTCTGACATCGTGGCTCACGTTCAGTGTAGACGAAAATGTAAAATTCGAAGACTTGGCCGCAGTTTTACACCGTACGAATGGGAGCTCTGCTCTCTATCTCACACTCGCCCAATTATCGTCTTACAACTGAAGACGCGACTGTCTTGCCCGCCTATTTCGACTTGGTGTCAATATAGACCCCGTCAAAACTGGACGCGTCCCTTCAGGTCAGGAGCAAACAAAGCGGAGATTAGGCGGCGAGGATTTATGACGAGCATCTGGTGGAATTTGAACGTGAGCGCCACGCTAGTTTCGGTTGCGGTGCAACGGTTTTGATTTACTAACACAAGTTTTCTAACACAACTGATGCTGAAATACGGGACTAAATAAAAATCCACACAACTTGCAATCTGGAAAAATTAGTATCCCGTCTGTGTGTTAGTTCATTCAGGTTGTTGAGTCATTTTCAAATTTTTGATGATTGGTATTAACGTACTGCAACTGAATTTCTGAATTGATTTAAGTAGAGCAAGTAGGATTTTCGTGAGGCATTTCCGTTGAACCTGATACATTTCGTTGAAATAATATTTGTGCCCGTTTTTGGATGAAAATTAACTCCTCTAGAGCTTAATATTCAGAATTTAGTCTAAGTAAGGTTCCATACCGTTACACGTCAATTCAAATTCAAATTCATTTTCATTTGAATAAAAACAAATAACTAGCATTATTCTATAGTGAATAATTTTCATTGTCCATTTACTCTGGCATTTAAGTGAACGGTTTGCTACTGGTTCTTTTGAATCTCTTAGCGTGCTGTAGCTTGCATGTATGAAAATACATTATCTGGAAACATTAGTCTTGCGATCACTTGTACTTAGACACGCTCGTCAAAATTATCGCTGCGCGCCAGCTGCGTTGAGACACGGGTCTAATCTGCGAGCTGTTCCATATTTCACAGCCGAAAACCATACGAAATGCTTTAGTCTCACTCGGCTCTATGTGCATCACAAACAAGCGATAGGAGACAGAGGCCATTAATGCGCATTGTTGGAACGAGTTTTTTTGGCTCGTCAACTTGTCTTTTGACCGCGCTATGTGGGACCATGGGACACTGGGATCAATTTCGAGAAGTCAGGAGTTTCGATTTTCTAAGCTTTTACACAGTTTAATTAGTTGCCTTACATGAATTGTAGGACAAAGAACAAAATTTTGCTACAGAACAAATCGGTATATGAAAATGTCTAGGTCAGCCACTCTCAACCTTTCCTCGATTATTGACCCCCGTCGGTTTGTGTGTATTTGACTATTTACTCCCTACTCCCATACAAAACACGCACTTTCTTCGCGTTCAGTCTCATTTTACAAAATTCAATTTCTTTGAATGATTAGATTATCAGGTACTTCAATTATTTACCCCCGACTATATAATGTGTTACCCCATAGGATAGTGGTTTTCATTGCTTGGCTCGCGAGCCGCCAGCGTTTTTTTATAGCCGTGAATTCAGCTATGACTCGACTCACGGCTTTAGAAAATATATAAATTAATTAATTAATATAGAATTTACATAATATACACTAACATTTAATACCTGCGGCTCTCTCAATCAATGCGTTTAACCGAAGCTGCTCACTTGCAAAAGTTAGTGATTAACATTTCCTTAGGGGTAAATTTACTCTTGGTTGAGAACCTCTCGTCTAGAGTATATACGAGCGTTTGAGTCCCTAAAAGAATCTAATACGTTTTGATCTTTTGTTTCTCATGACAATAAATCCATACATATGTTTACAATGGATCCTACATTTGTTTATATTTCATCGTTATTAGTTAGAAGGAAAGAGTCATGAAAACATAGTTCAAAAATTTTTGTTCGCATAAATTTGTGAATTGAAGAGTAAATTTGCAACACAATTATATTGTCTATTGTACAGAATGATTTTCGTTATTTAAACTGTACTGGGGTGTTTGCTGCAGTTATCGGTCATTATGCGTGTTTGTTCATGCATTCTCCAACGCAATTTTTAACTGCCGAGATAGCATGACTTCACCATATTTTCTTTCAAATCCCACTCTGGTTGTCAGTTTACTGATTAAACTATTTGAGAGAAAATTTTTAATTGTTAAAATTTCTTCCTCTTTGGGCTTCAATTTAATATTTTGGTATTTGCAATTTCACGCCGGAGATGGTTCTTGTTCGAAATGTTGTAGTTATAATTTAGCATTATTTCTTTCAATTAGTTCTGAGCGAGTACAATTCTTTTCGACCGTCCCTGGTTGTTTGGGAATATTTAAAGAATAGGTCGGTAGTCCAGACACGAGGTTCAGCTCCATTGTTACGTCATCTAGTGCGCATTATCTGGTATTTTTTTCCTCTGATCATTAAAAAATTTTTCGAGTTTGATCGAATTTCACCGTAACGAATACTTCCATCTTAGACGAACCACGCACAGACTCTTAATTTTTCATCTCTAGCAGTCGAATGAATCGGCTGTGGAACATACGACTGTAGGTTTACAGCCCAGATGCCTGATTCCTTTACTTATCTTCGAATGGACGTTTTTTTTCACCAGAGTCCTCTTTCCTTTGTCCTGGCGTAGCTAACGAGTACAGTATACATCAAATTTCAGATGAAATCAAATACGAGAAAGCTTACGTGCTTTCTCGAACATTAGTGTACAAGACCCGTCACAAATGACGAGATTAGATAGTTTCCTTAAATAAGTCTCATGACATGGAAAAATATGTCCATTCTAACCCTAATATATGTCCTATCAAATATGTCCATCCTAATAGCACTTACGATTAAAATATACTTGTACTTGTGCACTGCATGGTGAAATTCGTATCTCAGATTCGGTCATTAAGCATGCTTAATCGCGTGTTAAAATAATGGAAATGTATGGATTGAGTATTTTATAAGTTACATAAGGCTTGGATTTGTTAGGCCAGAGTATAAAGGAATAAGTTAGAATAGAGTGGATTAGGTTTCGTAGTCAAATCCTGTAACATACCAGTGCATTCATTCGAAAAACAGCATTTTGAATACATGGGTGAACTTCTTTTTTTTTATTATGTTCATGCGTTTGAGTGAACCATAACATATCCTCCGTATAAATGCTGGTTTGCATTGAGGACCCTTGTTTATTCCAAGGCTTATTACATTTCCTAATGGAAATTTTAACGCCGCACAATGGGATGATTCGTCAAAAATCAAAATTCATTGTCTGCTCAGAAACAAATTACTGCAAAAAAAATTCATCACCGATAGCAACTAATATTTTATAAATTGTTCGAATCAGTTCACGGAGCAGCAGCTGTAATTTAACAAAGAATAAAATGTCAACGTATAGTAGAAATAGACGCTACCACTACGCTTAAGTCAGAGTTTTTTAAAATAATTTACCAATCAGAGTTTTTTAAAATAATTGACCAAGAAAAAATTCATGCGGTAGCGCAAGAAATGAAAGACAAAGAAACTGCAAGGGGATCCACTGAATTTTACTTGGAATTACATGCCACTCCAACTCCTCCCTCCAGGTACCTTGCGTCCGGCGCTCACTTCCATGACCTATGAGGTGAAAAAGTTACACCAAGCTACAGATCGTGGCGATAATTAGAGAACTGAATTTGAAATTAGATAAATATTTACATTAGGGTTTGATTGGTATCAATACTGAATTACGGCATTGAGAAGTGAATGATTTAACGATTCTTCCTCGGAGGACTAGAGCTCTACAGGTTCTTAATTGCTACAGCGCAAGTGCACCTGAGACGCTCCACGCATACCCAGCCTGGGTCTTCAATGTGGCGGTCCAAGAAGCTCCCTCACGTCCACGGACCCCTCCGGACAGGCAGCCAACAGAGGTGGTGATGACGCTCAAGCGCGCAGAACTGTAGACACCACGTCATGCCCAGACGTAACCTAATCGCGCCTGCACGGCCTGCAGATCCGATAATATAATCAGGTGCGGGTTAGTAAGGAATCTGACGCTCTGACAAGTTCTGTATGAGGTCAGCTGCGGTCACGTATTACTAAAATTCAAAAAGCTAAATATGATGGCGAGTGTTGGCCACAAATTTCGTAATTTTACATCTAATTTTAAGCAAATTATACATTGATACGTAGAATTTTGTACGGTGGTTTATCTATCTTGCTAAATTTTTAGTTCCACTCCTAACTCCCTTACCTTGTAATGATTATTTAGTGGAAAATTCAAAATTTTTTGTTAGCGAAGTGGTTTCAATTGATAACGCTGATAATCACTTAATGGCTTCCTTTGAAGACGAGAATTTTTTACTAAAAATTCCGCTACACGAGACCATAGAGATTTGTTTAGATTACTTGTTTTCCCAGACAGATTCTGTTATTGGCTTAACCAAATCTTCGTTTAAATCTTTGTTGCAACTCTCTGTTCTAATTTCATTTTTATGTTTGACAATATGTTTTATCAACAATTAGACGGGCTAGGAGTGGGTCTCCCGCTAGGTCATACCTTTGCTAATATGTTCATAGCTTTTCACGAAAAAAGATGGTTAGAAATGTGCTCGGTTGAATATAAGCCTGTATTTTATAAAAGTTTCATTGACGAGACGTGTATTTTAATTAGAGATAGTTCTCACTGGAGCTTTTTCTTTTCATTCTTGAATTTTCAACATCCGGATATTAATTTCACCATTGAACTTGAAAAAGAAAACCGTCTCCCGTTTCTGGATTCCCCGATTACGCGTCAATATATAGCAGATTTCATAGCTCTGTCTATCGCAAGCAAGCATTTAACGGGTTGGGTTTGAGGTTCTATTTCAATCATTTCATAGTGAAGTTATATTTTTGAATAACTTCCTCCATAATAACGGTTTCCTCACTTGGCTCATACATTCCTCACTCGAAAAGTTTTTAATAAAAATTTCATGACCGCCCGCCTATGAAAACTATACAGAAAATATATCTTTTTTCTTGTTACAAGCTTCCGCAGGCTTTGCTCTCTTCAGTTCTATACAAGTATCGTTGCTCACTGGGTGCTTCTGAGTACGTTGGGTCCACAAAGAGGACCTTGCGTATTCGTGTAGCGGCGAATGCTGGACGAAGCTTTCGTATAAATATGCCTCTTGTTTCTCCCTCTCAATCCTCTGTGCGTGGCCATGCAGAAAAGTGCGACTTGCCTGTTCGTTTAGACGATTTCCAGATAATTGCAACCGCTTCTACATAGTTAAACAGATCTTCGTATTTTAGAGTGTCTGTTTATCATGAAAAGCAAACCGGTTTTAAATGATACCCAATCTTCCTATCCCTAGCAAATTTCCTGTTAGCAATCACAAATGTTAACCATACATTTGTATATATATTATTTTTAAACTCTGTGAAAATTACTGTGTTTCCCCAGATGCTGAAGATGACCCCTTGTGGTCGAAACGTTCATCTTTCGTGTATATTTTTAGTTCTGACATATTAAACTCGCCGAGTAATAATGTCTATTTTAAAAGAGACTATCCTTGCAATTTCATTTATAGTTAGACTTTGCAAACGGCAAAACATGGATGTAAATCATTAGGTTGTTCTGTGTGTGTTTCCCAAGTTAAGCACTTTCTAATCTGGATGAGACAATTACTACAGGTTTGAAAGTAAATAAAAAGCAGATGTCGGTAGTAACATGAGCTAATACTTTTAGCCTTTAATTAAGGGTAAGCTTTACAAGTGAGAAAAACCTTTATTCATCCTCTTCGGCAGCCTCTTGGTGCGACAGTAAAAAATTAAAATCATGCCAAAGAATTCGTGACTTTCATACGGCAGTCAAGATAACTGAAAAAAGAATATGCGCTATAAGTTGAATTGATTGATTATAAATTAGTTTTAGTTCCCCTTACAACAACAAAGATGTTCAAAGAGAGGAAGGATGAATGTCTCATTTAGTAAGGAGTTAAGGGAACGCGGAATCTATGCACAAAGATTGTTCTTGGGGCAGGTTTAAGGCACGGAGCAGTACCAATGGCAACAGAGCCAGGTTAAACGTGCTACGTCGGGCAAATATTTTAAGGGGAAATGATGAATGAATAAATTCGTTGAAAAGAAGTAAGTACTAAATCTATTTTCTTCATTCAGATCAGGATATACAAAGTATTGCTCAATTAATCAGGATTAAATCTGTACCTACCAACCTTGAAACTTTATGGACCCGTTTTTAGAGAAGTGATATAAAGGCCTTAAGAGGAAAATACGGAAAGTTAGAGAATGAGAAGACCTAGTGCTTTATAACTTTAATAATAAAAATGCATTATGAAGATTAACTTCTCCTTTTAAAGTCAAGTTTAATATTATTAAGGTACTCAAGATCAATAGTAAAGTAGTAATGACTCCAGAACAGAAGTATAAGGAAGCTTCAAAACGAACTAGGCCTTTTGTTTTAATTATTAAAACAGAGCGCAACCATGCAGAAGAAATGTAAATTGTAGTGAAATAAATACAAGAGTGTGATCACTCAAACAGAACTAAGGATTTACGAAGATTCGGCCGTATAGTTAACAGATCTGCTCAGAAGCAAAGTTTGTTCTTTAATAAATTTTTACCATCTGCCTACAAAGGAGACTATGAGGAAACTAGGTATGCTCGAGAGCCAGTGCTGTTTACTCGCCTTTGATAATTGCAGTTCTCATCCACTTGAAAAATAGATTTCATGCTGGTTTCTCTACGTACAATAAAAACATAGATTACACTATGAAGTGAAGTTGCAGACGAGCTCTAGATTGGTCACACAGTATGACTTCACAAATTCAATGATAGCCTTTCTCTGCATGGGTCTACACAATATCGTTGTGACCTGGTGGCGAAAAGAGCGACACAGTGGTAGTTGCTTCGGCTCAGAATGAAATTTCAACGGGCTTTCTTTGACCCTTTCCTGTACCATTTAAAATAAGGAATTAAAAATCATACTGTGACAGTGCATTCACATGAAATGAACAATAGCAATGTACTTTCCTTTAGTAAAAACTAGCAGTGAAAAAATTAATTTTTGTTCTACACAGTATATGACACGTGGTTCACAAGCGAATTGTTTTTGGATATGGTTCGTGTAATTAGTGTTGTGCCATATTTGGAACGTGGTGATGATAAATGTTAATATATGAACAACGAGGAGTAATTAAAAGAAGTTAGACGAATAAACGCTAACGTGAGGAACAGAAATTGATAATATTGCCTCCTCTTGCGGTCACAGGTTACCAGCGAAAGTGATACGACTTAACCGAGCGGTTTCTTAATAGAGCTTGACTATGAGGGTTGAGGCCTTTCAAGGCATTGAAGAAGCTCGTCACGAGAATATCGTTAGAGGATTGCCGACTTTTGCCGGAGACACCCGCTAGGTCATAATTGGGACCGAGTCAATTGATTTGGAGCCGTTTGTTTCAATATTGAAACTAGGTAGCTGATCAATATAAGAGACTTAGTCCACTGTGATTTATTTACTCTCGGGCAGAACTAGTATCTTGTGAATTCTTTCTAAGCCTGCCACTCCGCCGGAAAACGCCTGAAAAGTTCTCGATAGTTGTTTTTGTTAAAAACCATGGGACATGCTGATAGAGACTCAATTTTCGAAAAATATTGAAACCTGTTATTAACATCTAAGACCACCAAGACATTCCCAGTACACATATCAGTTTGGCATTCACACAGAATTTCACTAAAAATAAGGATATTTCAGACGATTCCAATTCACACATATTCAAGGGAATCGCACGACACCCGACAGCCGCACTCGTGACGTCAAAATGGGAAAGAAAAACACAAGAGAATGTATCCCATTATGAGGCTCATTGCGGTCACTACCAGGAGTGATCATCTGGAGTTCAGCTTTAATGGAAATTTTTCAACATATTTCTCGGCAGTCAAAGACTGAATACTTGGTTGTAAACGTACGGTGATTTTGGAACAAACATGCAAGGGGAATGTATGGTGCTATTATGGTATTTCATCTACGCACAAGCTTTGGCATCAATCTCTGACCAATAATAGTAACAGGTCAAGAAAATGGGAAAGCCCCAGAATTAGACACCGGACTTTTTGAAAAAATCAACCATTTTGCTCATCGTGTAAGCGGGAGCCGAGTCCTGTTGCAACATGAAATTATTATTCGATTCATGGAATTATTTATGTTGTCACAACTTAAGAGTGGGATTCGGTATTCACTTTCTCATTGGCGATGAACTGCGTAAAGACGTCGCCGTCATTCGAAACTAAGCTGAGGGTCATGACGCTAGCTAGTTTTTTCGTGGGTTGAATTTCAGTGCACCAAGACGCAATCCAGCTATCACTACGCCTGCTACGAGCGCTATCAACGATAAAATTAAACCAGAAAAGATCTTAAAGGTCAATCTATTGGTTTTCAACTAGTTTTTAACTTTCTCGCACCTCTCCAAACAAACATATCATATAGAGGAGGCGCTTCCGACAATGTACTCAAGAGGTTAGGCCAAAGTCTTCGATCGCTCAGTGAATTTTCGTGATCCTGTTCTTGGCCAATGTTGATACTAGCACGGTTGTGTTGGCCTTGACTTTTTTTTCAGGCCGGCTAGAAAGCCATGTTTCTGAATCTGATCTTTTCTCGGAGAGTGGGTGGCTGTGTAAGCTTCACAAGATTCATCAAAACGCTTACAATCATAATCGTTAAGTGTCTGACTAGGATACTGGAGGCATTTTGTAACACAGGCAAGGCTTTGTACATGGAAGTTCATTCACAGCAGCTGGACGTTGCGACTGCTCCTTGATGTGATGTTTATGCTACCAACCTTACATGTTAATTGCTGGCTTCACAGATACCTAGACATAACTGATGCACATCAGCGTTGCTAATTTCTGGACGGGACAGGATTACCAAGTCCTGCATGCTTCAATATTTTACCAAAATTTATGCTCATAACAAATCGAGAAATTTGTTCTTCGAACATCTTACATTTCTTCTGCGAAAAGCAACCGTTTTCATTGAATTAAAATTTCTTTGTGAAAATGGTACGCTGAGCACTTGATTTATTTTCTCACAAAATGTAGATGCTCAAACATATTTAATTTTAGTTCAATATTGCACGATCTATGACACAGTATCCACGAGTATCCAAAGTATTTTTCTGATTGAGATCAAACTACAACGTACGATAAAATTTACACAGTTTGTTCAACGCTTCTTTCAACTATGAATACACTAGTTCTTCTTCAGCTAAGAATGAGAATGAGATACAACAAAAACAAATATATTTATTCATAGAAGATTTTGTACCCCACATAAAAACTACAAAAATCTTCAAAAACATGCCCACAACAACACTGCCATAAACAATTTCTTTAACACATTGGCCGCGATGGGTTAAACTCAAGTTCAATATCCAATTCAAAGTAAAAGTCAATTGTAGTAAGTCATATTGAGAATAGCTACCATGAACTGGGTCGTGCATTCATTTAGCTTCGATTGAGTACTTAAAACAATTGAGTTTGTGGCTACTGGTCGGTCAGCAGCGTTATGAAAATTGCCTCCGTGTGCACCGGTGGCTCACGTCGCTGTCAACGTGTTAAAACATTTGAGATTATTAGATTAGGTTAGTTTAAGCCTCCCTAACCGCTACAAAAAAGAGCGTATTGAAGAGAGGAAGGAGGAAGGTACCATTTAGTATGGATATTAGGGAATGCGGAATCTATGCAGAAGGGGCATAGAAACAGTAAGTTGGGAAAGAAGTTCATGGAACAAGATAAAAGTTGAAGAAGTAGTAGGTGCTGAAAAACAGGACAGCAGTGAACCGAAAAAGGTGGTCCTTAACATAACAAAAAATATTTCATTTCAACAAAAAGAGGGCCTATCTAACTCTCAGCTCAGGCCCTCACATCTTCCCACTGGGAGAGCTAATTCCCATAAATACATTTGTATCCCCCTGAGGGGTGGAAACATTTGAGAACATTTGTGCTTTTTTCCATTGGGAAGCTGAATTGTTTATGTACCCAATACATCCAAGAATTTGCTCTAACAATTACTGTAAAGCACAGCAAATTATGATACAAAACCCACAAAACCTCCACTAGAAACTTTCAAAGAAACTAACGGAGTGAGATTACCCGTAAACTTCAGTGTGATTTACTGATAGACCCGTAGTCCCTGTAGTAGATCGACTCGTACAGGGAAAGTAACAGAGTTAACTCAGTCTTGTGAACGGCTTGAGTAATACTTATAAGCCCAGCTGATAATTTTCAACCTTAATTACACTGGCACCTATAAACGTCGGCCGCACAGCACCAAAGTCTTGACTAAAACTAAGTCAAGAACAAAATAGATAACTGTGCTGAAGAGCAAGAGTTCATGACTGATCTACAGTTCATCAAATACAGAGGTTCAAGCACGTTCTTTTGGCCGGTAATCTATTTTACATGAATAATAAGACTATAAAACTTATTCGCGACGATTTTACACAGCACATCTTACTGAATATTGAATGGCAGCATAACAATGAAACATTCATAACTTAAAAAAAAAAGAACTAAACAGATTGGAGCTATAAGTCATTTGTAGGTAGTTCATTCGCAAAGAAAAATCAAAAGGTAACCACTTGGCATTCGTTGTGCATCAACATGCGGTTTTTATTGACTCCTAGAAGTAGAGTAACGTGCAGCAGCACTTCATGAATGCTAGGTATTCATTTCGTTTTTGAAAGCGAACGCCACAAAAAGCTCATAAAAATAGAGTATGACACTAGCGAGAACAAATAACAATTACACGCAAAACACGCACACCGTAAACCATAACATCAAGTCTGGATGAGCATTGTGAAGATACGGGATGAATGTCGGCGACTGGAGAAATAGATGTATTTCATGGTTGGTGATAATTGCACGACACGTAATGAGCGCTGTTAAACGCTGTTAAAAACTAACAATAAAATCATTTGGTTTTTAACAAAGTGAAGTACTTATCGAAAGGCACGGTAAGAATAGTAATCACAGCTGAAAATATCTATTACGTTACTATGCCCTAAGCATCAAACAATCCAAAACTATTCTAATCAATTTGATACAACATTCAAATACAGAAATACTGCCTTTGACGTATTCAATACCAAGGAAGCTGCCCAACTCGAACCTGACATGCAATTGCTACACCGCTGTAAAGACGGTACCTACACTGCTTAAGTTCAAGTTAGTGAAAACCTACTATTGACAAAACAGAACCACTACTACTGGCGAAACTTACTGCTGGAAAAATTCACCTGCTAATGCAGGGCGTGGATTTTGTACTCATAAGTAGCTGAGAAATGTTAAGCCTGTTATCGCACGGAGAGGAACACTCATGAGACTGAACACCCACTAAGAAGGCAAGAGATCCGTCGCTTCGTACCACGTAGATGAAACAATAGTCCATGGAAGTGGAATACAAAGCTGATGAAACGCTCGCCAGGCTTGTGATATAGACCTACAAACCCCCGGTGACCCCCACACACGCTCCCGTGACATAGCTCGCTGCATCGGACAGCAGGAACGCGATCACCTCCGCCACCTCTGCAATAGGAACACAAGATGAAGAATATTTCTGCTACTTATTCTTCGGTGAGATGGAGATGTATCCAGTGAGCACATGTACGTCCTTTGGACACGCATGTCACTCACACTGAAAAATACAGAGTAAAAATAGCCTAACGCAAAACATGTGTGGGTACCAATTTAGAAAATTGCACGAAAGCTTCGTAACATTGTGCAAGGTTTTGAGTGAATAAATATACAAGCAAACATGGTAAAAGCCTACTTGAGAGCTAAAACATCTTCAAAAAACAAAAAATCTTCATTACCTCATGCAAATTAGAGAGGGTCGAAGAAAAAATGAAAGCCACAAAAAATCAATATGTCCTTAATTTTTAGCAGTAAAATTTCACACAATAAAGTTGTAACTTGGGACTG
This sequence comes from Platorchestia sp. MABIK, assembly GCA_014220935.1. Taxonomy (NCBI): domain Eukaryota; kingdom Metazoa; phylum Arthropoda; class Malacostraca; order Amphipoda; family Talitridae; genus Platorchestia; species Platorchestia sp. MABIK. Next base: position 34,576 of record JACJUY010006342.1, on the reverse strand, counting down.
TTTCATTTGTATAAGCTGAATTTTCATCAAGATACGCTCTACATAATTTAAACCCATATATATTCAAAATAATGAAGCTTTCACTTAGCGAGCAATTTTAATGAAAACCTCAGAGCAAAAACCACAGCACTCGACATTTTACAAAAATTGTACATGATCAATACTAAACTGAACGTTCCAGGACTTGACCCATCATCAGCTGTGAGATTTAAAGAAAACACAGAGATTCGAAAGGATATTAGTAAACAATCCCAGACATGGTTATACATAACAAGAGAAGTTTAGAAGTATTACAGTAACTACCAGACCCCAAAGACTAAACTGAAGTTATACATAACAAGAGAAGTTTAGAAGTATTACAGTAACTACCAGACCCCAAAGACTAAACTGAAGTTATACATAACAAGAGAAGTTTAGAAGTATTACAATAACTACCAGACCCCAAGGACTACGCTGAAGTAAAGCAAACAGGGGGGAAAGCACAGCAGTACAAAATTAAAACGTAAATGACAGAGCGTTCTCAAGAGGTAAAGCTGGCCAACCAAGAGCAAAGGATGTCCACACTGCAGATCATGACTGCTTGATCTTATGTGTGAAAAGAATCCAAGATTCTGAAATTCGTAACACAAAGAACGTATCCTAAAATGGTAAAATCACAGTTCCACATTCATACAACACACTGATTCTCTGTAGGCGATTTTGAGGCACAGCCCCGATTTTAAACCCACAGCCCCGAGGCACAACTTCGACGTGTTCGAGCTCACTCATACACAATGTTTGGTTATTTAGCCGACACACGTCGATGCACACTGCGCTCAACTATGTTTGTAGACTAGACAAAAACGGAGACGCGAAAAAAATTTGTCCTTTAATTGAAAAAAAGAACCTTAAGCGAATGGTAGACTTGCACAACTCGTTAAGGTACATGGGGAAGGAAATACGAAACTTATGATAGTAACTTACATTTAAATTACCCTGATTGCTGATCAAAATATGGATCACGAATCGACATTTCCATTTTATCGATTGTTTTTTGAACTAGTGAAATTATACTTTCGTTCAAAAAAAGCCCAATCTTGCATTGATCGAAGTATGAGGGTAGCCATTCGTTTTGTGTTGCACCCTCTCTCTTCATGGTTTCACATTAATTAATCACCTCTTGTTTGAATAAAATACCTTGTTAATACAAGTCTTGTTCAATTTTCAAGAAATCACTAGTACCTACTCATGCTTGCAGATGAAATGACAATTGTGCTTATTTTTAGCATTTGATAGAGGCCAAATAGAGAGATAGATACTCAGAAAACTAGACCTGAAAGGAAAAGGCTGACGTTATTTTCGAAATTGACAGGTTATATCATTTCAGAATTCATTGAAATATTCCCGACACTCGATCAAAAACAAATTCTGTAACCCAGTGAAATTTACCACGCATAATCTAGCAAAGGTAGCAAGCAAACACTCACTACTTTGATACATCAATTCCAGCCAACCTATACAGGAAATAATCTGATGAGTTTAGGCTCCAAATATCTTACCCACGAACTAAGGCTAATCTATAACAGTGTGATTTTCAACTAAATTCCCAATAATTTCGGGAGAAGCAAGTAACTCAATTTGCCGGCGATACGAAGCTCAACCTCCAGCACCTGTCAGCGGTGTCACGCCTTGTAATATTAAAGACGTAGGCAGGCAATGATGATGAGAGCCCTTATTAAATTTCGGTGACCACGAGATCATGCTGTATAATACGCCTACTTGGGTCAACAATTTCTGTATTCAATATAGCACATATCTTCTTCAGCGTGTCGAAACAGGAGGTAACTTTCTAACGTTATCATCCTATAAAACAATCTTCACCACTTGCTCCTTGCATTTAAAATATTTCCAAATTCGATCTTTTTCCAATGTTTTGAGTATTGTCATACTGAGTAGTCCCCTTAGTTTATTTCCTAAGAGCACCATTTTTGGGAGCGTACAGAAATTTTTAACAACATAGCTTGTGCAAAAAATGTGGTGAAGAGTTGTGTTCAAACTTGACATCTTAAGAATTGAACCTGAAACTTTACAGTAAGATGTATTAACAGTTACAAAAGTAAAATTGCAACGCAACATTCTGCCCAAGTTTATTTGATTCCACTTGACAGATAAAATTCATCCCCAATTATATAATGCTATAATCTGAGTTCCCATCCAGCAGGCACAACTGCCATGCAACTCTTCCCACAACCCAGTTCTTTCATCACACATACTTGTGCAGTTAGCATGATAAATACACCAAAGTTGCTATATAATAGCATCAAGTGCACATGTACTTATTGCAATTCCATTCCCTTCGCACAAATCTTATGCTGTGTCAATGCTGAAATGGATCAGCTATTTTTTGCTATCATATGTAGCATGTATGTAGCTACACACGTAGCTATTTTTCATCTCCTGAGTGGCGTACAAAACTAAATTGAATTGAACAACATCTCAACAGTGACATGTGAAACAAATGCAGGGACATCACCTAACAGTCCGGCCAGGCACACGAGATGAAAAGATTAGCACAGTACAGTACTAAACAGGACACACGGTGGACAAGAGAGCGCGCACAGAGCTGGATACCTTGCGGCTGTCCGAAGCGCTTGAGGGCGGTGGTGTACTTGACCATGTCCTTGAGGTGGTCAGGCACTGTGTCCGTCATGGGCGTCTCGATAAAGCCCGGGTACACGCAGTTCACACGCACCCCTTGTCTGAAAAACAAAAATACGATTATCTATTTGTGATTACAATACAAAGAAAGGTTCAACCACAAGGATTATGCACTAGATATACAAAAACAAAAATTTGAATACGCCAAGCACGGGCTGAAGATTGGTCAAATAAAATGTTGTCCTTACAAAAATGATAATCTGGTCTTCCTACAATAGCATAATTTTTTCATGTGCCATAAACAAAAACAGCCTATTCATTCAATACGTCTAGATCAACAACGAATGGTATTCACGGAGATAATTCACAAAACTTAAAACACAACATCGTCAAACGAGAGGAATAACGGTCTAAATTTAAAGTTACCTGACAGTGACAGCTGAACTTTTTAACGAATTACGATTAAAACTTGTAGAATTGCTGTGTAAACGAGAGCTTCTTTAAGTTCAATATTCAGCTAATATCACGCTTACAAGCTCGGTGCATCGGTAGCTTCTAATGGTAATCATGACTCATCTCAGAAGTGATATAAGAACTGAACAAAAGATCACAAAACTGAGGCAATTCGGCAGTGGATCAATTTTTTTTGGAGGATGAATTAATTCAACATATGTCCCTACCACAAACTGTGATCTCGCATTTTTATTTAAGGTCTTTCAAACTTAGAACACAAAATTACTTTATTAGTTTAAGACTCTTCACCCACAATAAAAGTAATCACTAGAGAACAAAGAGAAGGAATCAATTGGCATGGACTTATGGTAACGGGGAATCTATGAACAAGGCGTGCTCCTACAAGGATACCCTGCTTTTTGCATAGAAACAGTATGTTAGAGAGGAAGAAAAGGCAAAGAAGAAATTTCCAAGAAGACATGAAACTGAAAGATAAAAAGCGAGTACGAAAGATAGAAGTACCGTAACCCTATCTATTTCGGGGGTAACTTTATTGCATATTCCTGAAGGCGCCATTCCCCATAGCAAAGGATAGACAAATCTAACTAACCTGAACCTACAGCCCATTCTACGCCCATCTGTGGGGTATGTAGAACACAATGGCAGAAATCCAGCCTATGATCAGGCTCAATACTTTCAGAAGCAGAAGTAATGCGCGGAGACGCCCAGGCTGATTGTGGTGGTGTGCTTATTTGGGCAGTCACTGCATTGTAGCAGGTTGAACCTTAAGCAACTCTTAATGCTTCGAATGGTGAGATGAATGTCTCGCAGTCCTCAACATATAAACCATTATAATGAACACAACATTACAGTGACCAAATGTCAAAGTTCAGGTCAATAAAACGCCCATTTACACTAGTAAAATAGTTTCATCTAGGTTTAAGGAGCATTAGAATATCAAGCGCCGTCACTTACAGGCACAATTGTCTTATCTGAACATAGCTGAACTATTTCAAGTTTCAGCCGACTGAGGTCCAAATATTCTATCTCATTATCGTCTGCGAGATTCGCTGAAATAATAATAGGGAAATGACAAAAAAAATTTGTTACCTATACAAACAATTAAATTTAACAGTTAGGAAATTAAACAGCTAAACCAATACCAAGTGATGAAATAAGACATTTATATCAAGTCTCGCCCAAATCTTGCCAAGCCCATGCACAAGATAATGAAGACATGCGAATTACCAGGACATCAGCGAGTAGTAAGCTCCTCGTTTCTGCAAAACAATATTGTCTCTAACTTCAGAAAAGATGTTTCCACACAGAATTTCTACACATTTTTCAGACAAGCAATAGTAAACAGAGAGTAATACTCATCAATGAGAGTCAGCAGTAAAAATACACACGGTGTGAGATGTGTACGCTAATTTAGTGCAATAAGAAAACTCATTTCCTAATTCAATCAGGAAAAGACTTACTAGAAAATAAAAGGCTGTGAATATTCAACACCATCAATTCTTAATGCCACATATTCATGAATAACGACACACAAGAATAAAAAACTATCTTCATTTTTCAATTACTCTGTTTACGTAATACTTCAAGGAAAAGTCGGAAAAAATCCGGGCAAACGGGCGCAATCATCTTCAAAAGCGAATCTCATAATAGAAAAAAATAAAGCTGAATGTAATTAAATTAGACGTTAGTTTAAGCATCCCTACCAGCAACAAAGGAGGTGTTTCAAAGAGAGGAAGACACCATATAGTCTGGAATTAAGAGAATCTATGCACGGAATCTATGCACCAGATACATAAAAATAGTAAGTTGAGAAAGAAGTTCATAAAAGAAGATACAAGTTGAAGAAGAAAGTAGCAGGTGCTGAAAAAGGACAGCAGTGAACCCAAAAAAAGCTGGTCTACATAAAACAAAAAACAATTTTATTTCAAAGACAGGAAGGCGTACCTAACTTTTAGCTTGGGACCTCACATATTCCCTTTGGGAGCACTAATTCCCATGGATGCAATAGTTGTATCCCCCTGAGTGGAGCTGAATGCAATCATCCTCTTATTTCCAAATAGTGAAAAATGTCGGTCGCATACGCCTAATCTAGTGTGGAGAAACGTAAGATATGCCAGATCGATAATAGAAAATCGCAGACAATTCTACCACCTCCAACACATCTGTGGGAAAGGTAGCATTTCCTGTATAGGCCTCACTGGTCCGCTACCGGTACAAATCATCTTTGTAAGGGGATCTGATGATGAGACGATGCATCATCTCACACGTAATTCTACTGAAATAAATGATGATGCCTAATACAACAGACTCTCTGTCCCGAAATAAAGTATGGGATTTCATGAGAATGAGAGCAAGAAATTCTCACCTAGAGAGCTCCTTAGCAGCGGACTTGGTAAAGGCCTCGACTCCTGCCTTACTGGCGCTGTAGTTGGTCTGGCCGATATTGCCGTTGTGCCCCACGATGGAGCTCACGTTCACCACAGCCCCCGGCACCGGGTTCTCTCCTTCCTTGGCGGCCGCCGCTAGCGTCAGGGCAAACGCCTGGTTCATCAAAAACGTCCCCTGTTGAAGTCAATGGGCCTTTAATAAATGGTTTCTCAGTTCTAGGTGCCTTCAGTACTGTGATAGGGAAATTATGAGCCTATAGCAGTTACATGATGATACTAATTTAGGGACATAACTATTACATTTTCCGAGCAATGAAACACAAACGACCAATGTTTTCGAAGATAGAGCCCTTGAGGGTAACAGCAAAAAGTAAAACTGCCTCAACTGCTACACAATGTTGGAAATAAGAACGAGTTTTCAAGACTTTTATTTCTAAATTTTAATTTCCATTAGTTACTTGTCAAACCGTCAAACTAGGTGAAGACAGGTTTATGCAAGTTTTAAATCCCTCAGCACCTTCAAGTTATTCAGAAGCAGCAGAAAATGTTTTAAAGATTAGATCATTATTTAGTTTAAGCCTCCCTATCCGCAACAAATGCGATCCAAAGAGAGGAAGAAGGAAGGCACCATTTAGTATGGAGTTAAGGGAACGCGGAATCTATGTAGAAAGGGCATAGAAACAGTAAGTTGAGAAAGAAGTTCATGAAAGAAGATCAAAGTTGAAGAAGAAAGTAGTAGGTGCTGAAAAATACGATAGCAGTGAACCGAAAAAAGATGGTCCATAACATAACAAAAACTTTTTATTTCAACAAAAAGAAGGCCATCCTAACTCTCTGCTCAGGCCCACACATTTTCCCCTAGGGAGCGCTAATTCCCATAGATACAATAGTTGTATTCCCCTGAGGGGAAATATTTTACATGAAAGAAATTAAGAATGTAACAATATAAAACATAATATAACATAAACTAGTCTATTCTAGGAAAGACTAGTTGTGAAGAACAATGAATGCCTAAGAACAAAATTAACGTTCATGTGAAAACTCATATTTACATTAATTTGTACTACTTCTGCTTCATTTTTGCAAGAGGGGTACAAGTCTTAATGCTGGGATTCTTTTTGCCTCTATTTAGCAAAGATTTTTAAACCTAAGTGATCAATGATTCCACTTCTACTTCATAGAAAAAGCAAGAGGTTGAGCAGGCCGTGTGCGTGTTTCCATGAGAATGAGGATTGATGAGAGATTTCCGAGGATTGATGAGTGATTTTCGAGCAGTCAGTAGCTTTCTTCTAGTGTAGCTTTGTACTTAGGCGGATGCACATTGACCAAAGGTGATGAAAACCTCCCTCCACCGTTAGCCCAAGTTCGTGGCAGTCCCAGGTTTGTTCGGGATAACGAGGACTTATAGCCAGCGGCTGCCGCGGCCCAATTTTATTAACATTGGGAGTCTTTCTATGACTCCCGATTTCATCTGGCTGCTCCAGGTAAGCCAGCCTGCCATGGATGTGCTGATCAAGATCAAAACCAAGACATCCTAACTTCACCATTCCTCACAAAATGCAAACCCTTCCACCACAACTGATTAGATTAGATACCAATTTAAGCTTCCCTAACAGTAACAAAGACGTTCCAAATAGAGGAAAGCACCATTTAGTATGGAGATCAGGGAACGGGGAATCTAAGCACAAGGTGCTTAGAAACACTAAGTTGAGAAAGGAGTTCATGAAACAAGATAAGAGTTGGAGAAGAAAGTAGTAGGCGCTGAAAAACAGGACAGCAGTAAACCAAAAAAAAGTGGTCCTTAACAAAACAAAAAATATTAAATTTAAAAAAAATGAAGGCCTGCCTAACTCACAGCCAGGTACCTCACATATTACCCCTGAGGGGCTCACCACGACAGAGCAGGAGGACGTTGGGAGGATACGATACAAAAAATTTAATAAGCACACAGACGTGAACATTACAAAAACATCACGAGGCTGATGTGTCATGAATGCAGTGCAGTCAAGGAGCAAGTTACGAGGGATATCTTAGCGTGAGATGTGTTATATTAGCTTACTCGTCAAGGCATGACTAAGACATTAAAGGCCGATATAACCTCACAATTTCCCCCATGGTTACATAGCTTATAAATTTTGTTATTATGGACATTTCAAACAGAAATAAAAACTGAAATAATAATGTAGAAAAAAATGTTGAAGATTTGAAAGTTAATGCGGAGGAATTGAATTGACAACCAATAGAAAATTGCAAAACATTGCAGCATTATATTTTCTACATAGAGGACAATGAAATTCACGTTCCAATAACGTCAAAAAGGCAAACAGTTAACGAATTGTGGCCATCAAAGAACTAAGAGAAAGCAGGAATAGACATAACTGCAGTAAGGAAGGATATCAAATGACGCTTCGGCCGTCATTTAAAAATAGAGAAAAATCAACCAACTAGATTTTGATGTACTAAATTTAAAAAAATTCAATTCGTTCAATACAGAATATGAACTTTGAGCAGAGCAGCATAACAGTAATTTTAATGAATGCACCTTCATCAGGATTGAGGGACTCCCGTTCCATTTGTCCCTAGCAAAACATGCAATGAAATTTTTTCTATGAAATCTTCCAAGAAATATTCAAAGTTTGCAACAATCATATATTACCAATAATTCATGATAAAACTATCCAACAACGAGGCTTCATAACTCATAAGGTTTATGCTACCCTACATTTTTTCCAGAATAATTAGGAAATTAGTTCCAAACATCACCGTTCCCTACAACAGAAGTACATCACACAAAGACTAGAGCAATAGTTTGACCTTTGTACTGTTTCATGCAAGACTTGCAAGGTGAACTGGACAGTGGAATATAACTACACAAGCAAATTACTTCACAAGCATCGAGCTATTAGTTTACATTTCTAGTAATTTTTTATAAGTAACGAGTCATGTGAGTGATTCGTGCCTCCAGAAAAAACGTTAAAACTTGTCAACTCCACAACAACTTCAATCAAAGTCCTATTACATAGAACACATTTGGAGATGTACAGCCCTGTGCCAGCATTCTTAATACTTGATTTTAGGAATACGTCAAGCATGCACTCCACTCTCTGCGGTAAGCCTCTTTCACGAGAGTTTGTCATCCATTTGCCCATTTTAGAGTCGGCATCCACGTCTAAACTCTAAAAAAAATCTAAATTAAATCCGCATTGATGCGTCTGATTCCTAAATTGAAAAGTAAGGCGAAAATCGCTGTATGAATGGTCATTTTATTGATACAAATAGTAAAGTCTAAATGAATAAAATTGAATGTTTCAAACTTAACAGTTCATACTCAGCACAAGGAAAATAATTCTGCGACAAAACAAAACGAATATGAGTAAATTAAAACCATCCTATACAAAAGAATACTACAACAAAGACCAAAAATAGTAGATCTAATACTAAAAATAAAAAACTAAAACAATTAAGAACCTAAACTAATGTTCACGTATTTGCCATGAAAAGAGGAAAAGCACTTTGAGTATCATTTAGAGGGGGTTTGAGCTTGAAGATGCATAGCGACTCAAGGATGCGTAAATCAATCATGTTAGGGGCACCTGCAAGGATTTTAAGATGATTCACAGAAACAGGGACGTTAAAGTTTTCAGCATGGGATCAAACAGAAGACAGTGGAGGGGAACCAAGAGGACGATCGGTTCTACAGCTGCGCCCAGCGTGCTCGGCTACTCTGGACACAAGAGTACGACAGGACGAACCTATGTACTGTGATTCACAACGTGAACAACTGAACTGGTAAATCACAGAGGAGCACATAGCAGGGGGCAGCTTATCCTTGAAGCGGAAAAGGGAACCGATTGTAAAATTGTTGACAAGAATAGAATGAATTTAAAGTTGTGGAAAAAACTGGTTGATTAGGAGTTGAACCTCCTGATTTAACTTAATCGACTGGTGTCCAAAGTAAGGAAGCTTGAGGAAAAACTACCGTTGATTACATGATTGGAGTGCCTGCGTGTGATCATAAATTTTAGACAAAAATTTACCAATTTGGTTATCAATAGTAAACAAAGGGAAACCATTCTTGAGAAAAAATTGTCGTAAAAAATCGAATTCTTTATGTAAAAGTCGGAAGTTAGAACAAACTTTGAACGCTCTGTGGATAAGAGTTCGAATGCCCCAGAGTTTAAAAGGAGCCGCACAAAAACTAAAATAACTAGTACCTAAACCTGAGAAAGTGCCTTTCCTATAAACAGAACATTGGAAACTATTATCAACTTTGCTAACATTGACGTCCAGAAGTGGGAACCGGCTGTTCGTTTCTTCTTCCCTCGTAAAATTAATATTCTTATGACGTGAATTCAAATAGTTGAGAAAAAGATCCGCGTGAGATCTCTCTTTGAAGAGAACAAATGTATCGTCTACATACCTTTTGTAAAAAATCGGTTTAAAATGATTAGGGCAGTCTTTGAGCCAGCTTGGCACATAAAAATACTGGCGGAAGTTGGGCCAAAAGGTAAACCCATGCCCAAACCGTGTATCTGCTGAAAATGATTGTTGTTGAAGATGAAAAAGGAATTGCAAAAAGGAATTGCAAAAAGGAATTGCTTTGTGGCATTTTTGAACTCTTATCCACATAGCGTTCAAAGTTTGTTCTAACTTCCGACTTTTACATAAAGAACTCGATTTTTTACGACAATATTTCTCAAGAATGGTTTCCCTTTGTTTACTATTGATAAACAAATTGGTAAATTTTAGTCTAAAATTTATGATCACACGCCGGCACTCCAATCATGTAATCAACAGAAGTTTTTCCTCAAGCTTCCTTAATTTGGACACCAGTCGATTAAGTTGAATCAGGAGGTTCAACTCCTAATCTACAAGTTTTTTCCACAACTTAAAATTCATTCTATTCTTGTCAACAATTTTACAATCGGTTCCCTTTTCTGCTTTAAAGATAAGCTGCCCCCTGCTATGTGCTCCTCTGTGATTTACCAGTTCAGTTGTTCACGTTGTGAATCACAGTACATAGGTTTCACCTGTCGTCCTCTTGTGTCCAGAGTAGTCGATCACGCTGGGCGCAGCTGTAGAACCGGTCGTCCTCTTGGTTCTCCTCCACTGTCTTCTGTTTGATCCCATGCTGAAAACTGTAACGTCCCTGTTTCTGTGAATCATCTTAAAATCCTTGCAGGTGCCCCTCACATGATTGATTTACGCATCCTTGAGTCGCTATACATCTTTAAGCTCAAACCCTCTCTAAATGACACTCAAAGTGCTTTTCCTCTTTTCATAGCAAATCCGTGATCATTAGTTTAGGTTTTTAATTGGTTTAGTTTTTATTTTTAGTTTTAGATCCACTATTTTCTGTCTTTGTAGTAGTATTCTTTTGTATAGTGTAGTTTTTAATTTACTCATTTTTGTTTTGTTTTGTCGCAGAATTATTTTTCTTTTGCTGAGGATGAGCTGCTTAGTTCGAAACATTCAATTTTATTCATTTAGACTTTACTATTTGTATTAATAAAATGACCATTCGTACAGCAATTTTTGCCTTACTTTTCATTCTGAAAAGAAAATATGAATCTTAATCTGGTAAGAACACTAATTAAATGGAAACCTGGAAACTCGCACCTAACACTTTGACTGAACACGTAAGCCATATTTGGTGACGGAGTTTTCATTATGCTGCTGACCAACCTGTAGTTACAAACTCAATTTTTAAAATTTTTTTATCAAAACTACATGAAAACATGATCCAGGTAATGTTCAATATTTTCAACATTGCTTACTTTAATTGATTTCAAATTTGAATTGTAAATTAAACTTCAGTTTTACCTGCCACAGTGAAGTTGTTAACATGAACAGTGACTGTTGTTCTTGAAGACATGCACTGAATGAAGGTGATCATGTTACCTTTGAACCCTTACCTTCAAGTTGACCTGAATGACTTTATCGAACTGCTCCTCGGTCATCTTGGTGAGGAAGGTGTCCATGGTAATGCCGGCACAGTTGGCCAGCAGGGACGGGGGCTGCTTGAAGCGCTCCGTCACTTGGCTGAAGCACGACCGCACGCTCTCTCCACAGCCCACATTGCACTCCAGGGCAAGGTGGGGTTTACTTGTAACTGCAAAGGCAAGTGTTCAGGGTAATGATGTTCTGGCATGCAGCTGATCTAAAGTTAATCCATAGGTGAAACTGCAGTCAATTAGGTGAAGATCAATGGTATAACTGAACTTTCTATATCAAATACTAACATACCAAAAAAATAAACATCAGGAACCATTTCCTGGGATAAAACTAGAGAAGCTTTATTGTTAAGATAAACAAATCAGAAAGTATCATGAACAACAAGCATAAACTTCACCATAAGTGTTGAAAATGAGGCTAAAATGATCTGCACATTGGATGAAGCACTTATTAATGAAACTTTAAAAAAGCCCCTTGGGTGGAATAAAATGCTGTACCTTCAAACTAACTTTCCCCTCTTTTTTCACAAGCTCACTATACTCAACTGTACCACCAACTATTATGAGAGATTGAGTTCAAACACATTCTTTTTCTTTCATAAATTAATTTATTTTGGGCTGAAGTCAAACCACTTGCACTTGAACCCCAAACACTTCTTATCTTGAAGCCATACAGCTTCTTCTCCTAAAGTCGTTTGGAAGCCAATAAAACATTTTACAATTGCTTGTTCAGCTAGCACTCAAACAAATAAGTTAGAATCAGTTGTATTAAATAAAACACTTGATCAGCTGCACTGAGATAGATTGATCAGAGGTTAGTTTTAGCCTCCGTTACCAAAACAATATTCAAAGACAAGTGTGACTCAATGCCAAATTTTCCATCGTCCAATTCCTCAACATCTCCAACAGCTCAACGCTCACTATTTCCATGAAAATAAAGTCTACAAATCAACAATGCATTAACCGCTCAACAGTTACAGAGTCCAAAACCAGGTTTTCCACGTAGGAAAATTTCCTCATAGAATTTGGCACATTGGCCCGAAAGGGGAACTCAAAGCAATACATCTACCTGCCAGAACAAGCTACCATCAATGCGCCAAAAAAAGTTTTAGCAGTGCAGATTGAGAGGCGTTGCTTCAAAATATGACAATGGATTAAGGAGAGAAAGATCTTGACATATATTCACTAAAAAATTATAGGGTACAACAAAGATTCAACATTTAATGATGCTACAATACTGTTCGTAATTTTATCAGTCGTCTAGACTGAGTCAGTGCGATCTATCAATTCAAGTGTGACAGAAAAGAATGTCTCTTCTAATATAACATTGACATGACTAGAATGCCTCCCAAACAAAGAATAACTGTGCCCAAATATCAAGGTTCTATTTTTAATCATTTCTGTGTTGATCACAGTTGTAAGCCTTTAAATGAAGATCTATATTCAAATACATACAACATTTTTATATCGCTTTTCAAAGATAGAAGAATTGCATTTCAATAAACTCAACATGCCTCCATTGAAAATACATTTGATTCTTTTGCTCACTAACAAACTTTATCCTCCATTTTGCCTCTTGTCTCTGGTAACATGAACATATAGCAATGCTAACTAGATATCTGGTGATTATTATTATTGTTCTACAAAAATTTGTGGGAAATTCTTCCCACATGCACCTAATATTACATTTTGAGGAGAGCCATGCATTGCTTTCACGCTGCCTATTGTTTGCCGCAGATTTAGAGCTTGAAGTTTGGTGGCAAGAGAATTTTTTCATTGCGATGGAATTGGCGCTCGATATTTATTATAGTGTTTGATGCAGCATCTAATGGAGACCAATTGGAGGGCAAATATGCAGAGTGGCTTAACCCACGAATCAGAGGTCAAAACTGGCAGAGTGGATTAAGTGACAATTTCACCTCATAGCAGCGTTGATGTCTTTCAGGCAGAGTGGCCTAGTTTCTGGTTAGAAGCTTGGCTAGGAAAAGTCAGTTTGGCAAACCTGCGATGAACACCACGTCTCTAACTTGAGTGTCCTAATATTCTGTGTTTTGTGGGTTAGGCCACTCTGCATCTTTGCCCTCCAATGAGTTGCTTTATTGCCTTATGGAATTGCTCTGGTAGCCCCACAGTCCTGCAATTCTTCTACCTTGCAGCTACTATTTTTAAGCCTGTATAGATAAGTCTGTGGATTTAATTATATTGAGTTAGAAGTTATTTTCTTAAAGGTGTTCAAGTTATTAAAATCATGTAAAACTAAGAAAAAGTCTGATTGCCAATATAATAGCTTAATGGGAGATCTGGTCATTTTGAACTAAAAGCACTTATTACTAAGTTTTAAAATAAAATAAATTGAACAGTAAAACACTTTATAATTCAAAGGAACTGTTAGCATTTCTTTTCGAGTTTGTCTTGTAACCGATACATTATTCAAAGGACTTAATTTATCCTCTGCTAATAAATCTACCTGCTATTGCTACCTGTCTCCCCCTGAACGTTCTACTACTGGATTTATCTTTTTTTCTCTAAAAAAAACTCTTGAAGTGGGCTAGTGACACACTGACTGTGGAATCTAACCTGGGAGAGTGGAGCTTACCTTTTGGCCTGAGTCATTTGAGTGTCCATTTTCATATAAAATTTATATTACGACATCCCTCTTCAGGTTTTTAAACCTTCAAAAAACTTCCTTTAATATTTTGACTTTTCTATTGGTCTTATTGGCCTGTTCCAGCGATGCAGTTTGACAGCTGCTGCTGCTGCTTAGAAGTATAGTTTTCCTGAGCCTTGAGCACTATTGTCCATGTACCACTTTAAATAACAGCTCAAGCTCTTTTTTAACATCATTCTTAAAGCTTTTAAATAAAATACAACAAATAAAAAGTAATAGATAAAACTGACTCGAATAAGCTACAAAAATATTTATCCGGCCTTCAAGACTTCTTTAGCAACATTCGAATAAACGTAAATCAAAAATAAAGTATTGTACTTCCTGCAAGTGTGGAAATTCTTTTAAATTATTCCTCTCTATTCATCTTGAACTGTGATTTTCTGTACCTTTATTGTTCCTGATTTAGCTTGAGCACTGGGTTTACATACTTATCAGCGTGTAAAATTTATTTCTGTAAATTATCAGCCAGAAGAGGATGTTAGTAATATTGAAACATTATATTTTACAAAGACAGTTATATAGAACTTCGTAGATGGACAGTATTTTAGTAAAAATGATGAGCAATTTTGTAAAGTAACAATTTTGCAAAATTGAAAAGTTAAAAAAGAAACCAAGTGAAAAAAAAAATCCGTTCATAACTCCTGAGTGCCAATGAATGCTTTGTTGGAACATGCTGCCACAAACTTCTCTGAGCAAAAAAAAAAAACAGCTTCTTCGAAACTTACCATAAATACCTGGAAAGAACACAATTATACAATTCATGTAGAAAGCACACAGTTAAACTTTGAAAAACTAACCTGGCAGACGATCCACAGTTTCTTGTACAGCTTTGTGATTGATATCTGTAGCAGTGACCACCGCACCTCTTTCTGCCAGCAGCCTGCACACCTCCCTGCCTATTCCACTACCTCCACCTGCAAAAGCAAACAACTATTCATAATATGAATGATATAAAGATAGAAATATTTTCTACATAAATTTTTTCACCAGCATTTAAGAGCTTTTCAGTTTATTTTCAAAAAGTTTGTAGTATCATGTTCCCAGTTTTTTTTCAGGAATCATTATCGATAAACTGATAACTCCAATTGATTTATCTTTTGAGGAATTAATGTTAATGAAAAGTATTAGATTAGATGTTAGTTCAAGTCTCTTTCACCACAACAAAAGTGTTCCAAAGAGAGAAAGGTAATATTAAGCATAAAGATTTGGGTACAAAGAACCTCTACACAAGGTATGATCCCACACTAGAAATCTGCATAAAAACAATGACTTGAGCAAGGAAATGAAACCAGATAGAAATTGAAGGAAAAAGTAGTGGGTACTGAAAAATGGAACCAAAAAAATTCTGCACAACTCAACAAAAACATATTTCACTTCAACTAAAGGAAGCCGACTTAACGTTCAGCTCAGGATCTGTTTTTGCCCTTGGGAGTGTTTATTCTTAAAGGCAATAATTGGAATCCAACGGACGGTAGGATTTACCGCACATTGAACCAGCAAGTTAAACCCAGCAAGTAAGTCATAAAGAACCAGCAAGTTATACACAGAAAAGAGGGCCAAGATGGGATAAAAACTGAAAGAAGTAAAGTGAAGACAAAAAATGTAAGTCATAAAGGTTTTCTATAATTCACAAAAGTTTTCTATACATAGCTCAGATAACCAAGCAGCATTTCTTCTCAGCATCAGTAGAGAATTAGCTCAACAATACTATAGGTACCTATAACTCATATGAGTACAGTAAGTGTTTATGGACTTGGAGATCTCAAATAATTTCTCTAAGGTTTGAAGGATCCCTAATGTCACTGTAGATCGACTGTCTGAATATCTTTGCTTTTATTGGACTAAGAGATTTTTTATGGTGAAAGACACAACTTTTTATACTTGAAATAATGCAATACAGAGATATGTATAAACCAAAATATTTAAAAAACTTTAAAATTTACCAAATACTTTGATCTTTATCTCACTATCCTATCCATTTCTATCACACTATATTATTTTTTAACCATCCTTTTATTCAAGCCCACTTTTGTAAAATTAATGAGTCTAAAGACTATAAAATATATCACTTCTTCTTTCACCTTCCCATTTGACCTTTTCTAGAATACCTAACCCAAACATTTTTACATCAAAATTTCTTTAAACTTTATCTTTTATGAAGCACACAAATTTGCAGCTTCATCTTAGTTTCTTTTTTATATCATATTAGCAGAACATATAAATACATCAGGATATGAAATCACAGATTTCCATGACACATATCACATGTGTTAAAAAAAAAAGGCGAATATCAAAAATGTTCAAACAGCAATCTCTTTCTATGACACTTCTTTTTTATTTTACTTATCAGAGCATGTAGTATTGCACACATGGTTCAACTAGTCTGCTTGTAAGCACAACCAATCCAAAGGCAATAAGCCACAATGCAAAAGCCAAAAGGATATTGACCACACACTGCTTTTAGCAAATAGGAACAGAACTTAAAGAAATATGTATACTAAGCAATATGAAAAAACTTGGAACTGAATTAACTGTCTGTAACCTTGCTCAAGCTGTTCTTACGTAGGTTTGTGATACATATGCCAGCTCACAACAGCCTAATAGTTAGATATGCCAACAGCCCTGCTTTATCTATGCTGCCAATGAAATTTCTCAGCACTTGGCTGGTAACAGCATGGCTGTGCCACTTACAAACATTTCAGTACAAGGTCAGTATATTTATGCTGAGAGTATGAAGTTAAGGCTTATACTGCATGATTTGAAGGCTGACACCCAACAGCTGGTTAATGGTGCACAACATCCCAATATAAAACCTTAGAAGAATGACAAAGTAATACCATTCAGGTTATAGAAATAAAGTGTTACTTCATAGTAATGAAGAGTTACTTTAAGAAGTCAACAATATAAATAAACTAGAAACTTTGTGAACAACAACTTCTTAAAACTAAATAATATTATAAGTGTTAATTATGGCACTGCAATACAATTAACATTAGTTTTGATAGAGGAGTGCAGAATTACAGTATATATATATAATAACTTCAAGGATTTAATTGTCAGCACTCAGAATTATTATAGCAATCGCTTAAGTCATTTTTAGTGAGAGTAAATACATAAGCTTCTAAATTACAAATTGATCAATGAATTATATGCTAGTTTTAGCCTCCCTTATCTCAACAATGATGATTAAAGAGAGGAAGAAAGAAAACACTATTTAGTATCAAGTAAAGAAATGTGGATGCTATAAACAAATCGTTTTTTTGCATAGGATCCCTTCTGCATAGAAACAGTAGGTTAAGAAACAAAGAAAGGTGAAGAAAGAAGATAGATATTAAAAAGAAAGTCAGAAGTGCTAAAAAACAGGACAACAGTGAACTGAAGAACAAACAATCATATCAAATCAAAAAATCAAATTTTTTTCAACATAACCTAAATAAGGCATAATTAATTCTCAGCTTGAGACATTTTTCTCTCTGGGGAAGCCAATTCCAATAGTTACAATAGTTGTATCTCCTTGAGGGATCTTAAATACAAAATTTATTGGGTCAATATTCATTTTAAACCTTTCATGGAAATTGAAAATTCCATTCCAAAGACTCATTAAAGAAACATATTTGAATACATTTGACATGAATGACATTCTGCTCACTGATGCCTTATTTTTGAGTTATTCAACTTTGAAATTTTTGTTTTCCAAAGCTGTTCCAGTAAGTTTGCGCTTGAGCGGGAGCTGTTAGAGTACGTTTAGGTACTTTGTAATTTATTATTTGCGGACCTCGCGGAGCCTGAACCCACTTCTAGGATGTGTTAGTTAAAAACACAATAAAGGTTCTCGCCCAAAAATATTACGTAATAAAAATATTTTGATTTTAAATCTATGGTATTCACTCCTACGGTTTTGCTAATGTTTTATGGTTTCCGCCATCTTGAAATTGATGTTGAGTGCATATCGATATAAGTCTTCACTATTCCAGTCCTGCTAATATTTTGGGGTGATAGCCTTTATTGTGTTATTAACTAAAACATCCTAGAAGTGGGTTCAGGCTACGCGGGGTCCGCAAATGATGATAAATTACGCCATATTTTGCGAAAACAAAAACCTTTTCCCCAGCTCCGTGCACTTGCAGCATTGTTAGAACACTCTTTCCTTCTGCGCGGGAAAGCCATTTCATGAGCTCCGTTCCTATAACTTCAAAGTTGAATAACTCAAAAATAAGGCATCAGCAAGCAGAATGTCATTCTTGTAAAACGTTTTTAACTGTGTTCCTTTAATGATTCTTTGGAACAGAATTTTTAATTTCTGTGAAAGGCTTAAAATCAATACTGACCATTTACTGTCATGTAAGAAGGTGGAAACAATGATCAATTTTGATACAATCATGAGCAAAAAGGTTCAGGCCCAGAACATGTTATTGCTTTCTATTGGATGCAAGCTGCAGTTGTCATCTTCTCAATAGCCCAATGAACTGTTTCATTCCTTTTGCAACAATTTATGGTCAATATTGAATTTACGCCTTTCACAGAAATGAAAAATCACGTTCCAAAGAATCGTAAAGGAAAACATTTAGAAATGTTTTACATCAATGACATTCTGCTTGCTGATGCATTATTTTTGAGTTATTCAACTTGGAAGTTTTATGAACGTCGTATATAAAAGTGAAGGAACGAACACGTAAATATGCTGTAATACGGTATTAACGTAACGATAGGTAAGGTTGGGGTAGGTTATGATAGGTTAGTTGAATAAACTAATCTAAAATAATATAAATCAACCTAAAATAGCTTACCTTAAGTTACCCAAACCGAGATGGCATTTTCCTACCAAGAAGTGGGCTTGTCCCGCCAGAAAAGTGGGCGTAACCCAACAATGCGCTACTAAGCAACCGACCATATGTTATTCCTATCTGAACGTCATATTTGTTATATCTCAAAAATAATGTGTCAGCAAGCAGAATGTCATTCTAGTAAAACATTTTTAAATGTGTTCTTTCAGTGTTTCTTTGGAACGGAATTTTTAATTTCTGTGAAAGGCTTAAATTCAATACTGACCCAATACATAAATTCTTCCTGCATCTGTTCTATGATAGGTTTAAGTGATATTTATATAAATAACACTAATTAGAAAAAACCTATTAGATCACTGAAGAAAATACAAATTGGATAAATCCCAAATAAAAAGTACCTAGCCAAGAAAACTTGAAAAATGATTTTTACAAATAAATGAGGTTGGAACAGATATGTGAGAAGCAATTTAACGTTAAGTGAAATGGTTCAGTGAAATGTAGTAGAGCCTAGCATCTTATATCAAATTCAATTATGATCATTAACATAGGACACCACAATATAAGAAATAGAGAGTTTAAAATACCACTTTTGGCTTTTGCATAAGCAATTGACATACTAATTCTAACTTAAACTTGTCTATAGCCAGCTAAACATCTCACAAAATAAATCTTAATCAATGTACAAAAACACAAAAACAGTCAGGCTATATAATATATATATACACAGTGCCAAACGTTTTACAAAATGGCAGCAAAGAAATGATTGTCAACTTTTTCTCACAACCCTTCATCACAAGTCACAACTCGCCAAACTCTGAGAACAATGAAGAAAATATAGCTTAAGATAAATACAAAATTTATCCAATGATCATTTCAAGAGGCATTTGCTGAAACTCATAAATAATACAGGGAGGGAGAAAATTTGTTCAAAGAGTACAAGCAACACTAATGAAAGAAAAAAAAATTGAAAAGTTAATTTCACAACCAATCACTCTCCATAAACATTGAATGACTGATGCCCTAAAAAAGTTCAGCACTTATACATAATTACTTTTACACAGCACTAATTTTAACCTCATTTTAAATTTTGATACCTATCTGATAAACACTTGAAGTTTATAGGAAGATATTTTGAAATAATCATTCATTAAAATTTAAGCCCAGCAAACAAGACGTACCTGTGACAAGAGCCACTCTTCCTGAAAATAAAAAAGCCATAGCTCCTGGGTGTTGTGAATCACGCCAGCACAAAATACGTATAATCTCTTTGCCACAACAATCGCTGATAAGCACGGAATGATGGAATTCCCCAAACAGGGTATTCCATGGATCAAATATTACGTTTCTTATAACCCGGATCTTGTCTTGTTCAAAAGTATCCTCAACAAGGAATGGCATTAATAGGAAATTACATTACAAATCTTCAAAGACTCATACAAGCGTAAAAGCTATTCAGATCAGCCCAAAATCCGGTCAATAACGGGTTTAATACGATCACAGAAAATTAAAATTCGGTCCCCAAGAATCCCTAAAGGGACATAATTAAAAAAGTTTTTCATGTATGACGTTCTGCTCGCTGATGCGTTATTTTCGAGTTATTCAACTTTGAAATTTTCGTTTTCCACAGCAGTTCCAGTGAATTTACGGTTGAGCGTGAGCTGTTAGAGTACGTTTGGGTACTTCGTAATTGATTATTTACCAATCCCGCGGAGCCTGAACCCAATTCTACGATGTTTTAGTTAATAACACAATAAAGGTTACCACCCAAAAGTATTACGGTATAAAAATATTCTGATTTTAAATCTACGGTATTCACTCTTACGGTTTCGCTAATGCTCTAAGGTCGCCGCCATATTGAAACATGTCGAGTGCATATCGATTTAAGTCTTCATAATTCCAGTCCCGCCAATATTTTTGGGTAATAACCTTTATTGTGTTATTAACTAAACCATCCTAGAAGTGGGCTCAAGCTCTGCAGGCTCGGCGGGATTAGCAAATATTAAATTACACCATAAATTGCATAAACAAAATTTTTCCCCCGCTCCGGCATTGATGGAACAAGCTCTCCTTTAGCGCGGGAAAATCCATTTCATGAGCGCAATTTCTATAAATTCAAAGTTAAATGACTCGAAAATAATGCATCAGCGAGCAGAATGTCATTTAAGTAAAACCTTTTAAAATAGGGTAATTTACTATTTCTCGTATGCGCTGTATTTTACATTAAATATTAGCAAAACCGGTTTCGCTACGGTCGCCGCCATTTTGAAACTGGAATAAAGTGATTCACTATTGAAGTCCCGCTAATTGTTATTGTGTTCTTAACTGACATATCGTAAAAGTGTCTCCGCGGGGTCGGCAAATAATTATTTACGTTATGTATTGCAGAAACAATAACTTTATTCCGCTCCGAGCACGTGCGTCTTTGTTGAAACACCCTCTCCTTTTGCGCGGGAAACCAATTTCAGGAGCGCCGTTCCTATAACTTCAAAGTTGAATAACTCGCAAATAACGCATTAGCGAGCAGAATGTCATTCATGAAAAACGTTTTTAAATATGGTATTCTATTGATTCTTTGAAATGGAATTTTAATATCTGTGATCGCATTAAACCCGATATTGAAACAAAATCCTCCCTAAAAAACTGCTTGGAACACCAGAAACAGTTCTGAACCATTAAACAATTTTTTCCTTCTTCTTTTACGTTCATTGGAGCTTCAGAAATGAGTCTACGCAGCTTCGAGCCTTTAAGGATGCTATTGTTGCCCTTAGGTTCAGCACCCAAGCTGAAAGTGTTTTGTCGCAAATCCAGCCTTGCTCCTTACTAAAGTCCCGTGCAAGACAGCCCATATCTTGCATAATTAGGGACTAGGTCTTCTTTTCTAACAAAACTGGCCTAAAAAGTAAGAACGCTAACTATTTATGACAAGCGGGGCAATAGTGGGAGTGCTTCACTTTCCTGGCGACCTTAATAACCTTGGGCATGCATAAAATGCTCGTTTGTCTTTACGAGCGAATCCGAAGCCTCAGCTACGGATCCGAGCGAAGTTGAGGAGGGTGCCTTCGCGGGTGGCTTCCTCAGATGACGATGATAAGTGGTCCGGGGCGCATGTCTACAATGTGCTCTGACCTATACCGGCCCCGCTTCAGGGAAGCTTAATCCTTGACAGCCGGCTTTTTGTGGAGAAATGTTCACTGGAACATAATCTTCGAACGTAACATCGAGGTGAGCATTCTCTTTAGCTATTGTCCTACTTGTCATAAGTTTTTGTTATTGCAGCGTGTACTGACCCCGTTCAGGGTGTCAGCTAAAGACTATGTTTCCTGTGCCAGTTAGTTCTGGAAGTTTTTCGCCTCAGAAGCGGGTTGGCGAGACAGTTTACAAGACGTTTGTGGCGGTCTTTTTTTCTTTTTTTCAACAAGCCGTTCGCTTGTGCACCACCACACACGCTTCGAGAAGCTACCCTGTGCAACGGCGGGCTTCGAGGTGCCACCCCACGTAGCGGCAGGCTTTGAGGCTCCACCCCGCATAACGGCGGGTTTCGAAGCACCATCCCACGCAGCGGCGAGTTTCGAGGCGCCACTTAACCACAACCAATGAGGACGTGTGCTCAGCAAGTTATCGCACTTATCAGGCCCTATTTAACGGGGTGCAGTAGAAACTCGGTCAGGCTTCTCACAGCAGCTATGATATTTACATCACGCCGAAGACGCTCCACCAGCAGTATTGCAAGACTCTACAGCCCCATCGCACTTGTCGAAATTCTAGCCATTGCTCGAAGCTGAGGTCCTCTGCGGACTTAGTAAGGCAATATTTAATGGCCTTCCGCAGTAAGGGGTCTTAGGCTGCAGAAAAATTAATTAACCTAAAATCAATAAAGCAAGTAATGCACGACTAGCAAAGCAATGGTGGGGGTTCCTCACATCTTCGGTTGCAAGCGTATTTGCAAATTCCTAAAGTACGTCTGCGCTTGTTCTTCCGAGTCCTACGTCACCACAGTGGATTCGGACGAGCCAACGTGAGCGGTCGTTCGCGGCGGCCACGTTAGACAGCATCTAACCGCGACCACGGGTGCATCAAAATCTTGCGCTCCGTTGGTCATTGGTCAACAAATTCCTCGCTACCTTGGACCCTTGGTTCATGGACAGCCGGCTATATTGAGAAGAGTTCACCTGAACATTGTTTTCGAAGGTGAGAATCCCCTTTGCTGCCATGCTCTGCTTGTCTAATAATTATTAAACGTTAACAACCCCTTAAGGGTGTTAGGCATTTATGTGAATTTTGTGCCCCGTTTAAATTGGGGACTTTGTTGCCACTTTATCGCCGGGTGGCATCACACACCCAAAAGTCCTTCAACCGCTATTCGCGCTGCAACTCCACGTCATCTGGCGTTCCATTAAGGCGTCGTTTGATGCGTTACTACGCGACAGCAATATTTTCCTTCGTGTGCCCTCATTATCGGCGATATTCGTAATAGAACAGTATTTATTCCAGTTGTGTTTTTTACCCTGTCGGGTTCGTTAGTACCTCAGGCACTCGCTTCGAGGATTGATATTCAACACCAACACCATTTTCTGTCGTTAATTTTTCGAATTGTTCCAGCTATGCTGCAAATGTTATGGTTACCATTGTACAACAATCCTCATTTCACTAAGTCCGGTGAACTCTTTTGTACCAGTATTATCAGCGTAGTTAGTAAATATTATATATTTGTCTTATGGTAAAACATTTTATTACTTTCGAGCCCACTATTTTGGCATACTAGTCGATACATAAGAACGAAAAAAAGGAAAATTCTCCTGAATGTCGATCTCATAGCCTGAAACGCAAAATTATTTAAATCTGCCCATTTTACTCTTTAACATTAATCCCTCCAATCACAAGCTCCTATGTTCATTTGCTCATATTCCAATACACTTGCGCTCTAACGAGAGTGTTTTCAACTATGTCACAAGGATTATGTTTTTTTAGTTACTTATATTTATTTGCATTTTCAAAATCAAATTAATTAACGCAAAGAAAGTGTGTGCAAACCAACCGGCGCAGTGGAACCTAACCCCGAATAAACGAGCACTACTGCACACACATTTGCCTGGCACCCATCTGGGGCCGGGAACGCTAGAATAGAAATAAGTTTAAGTATAAGCGGAACATAAATGACAAGGGCTCACCTGTATACTTCGAAA
>JACJUY010006341.1:36480-47680 GCA_014220935.1 Platorchestia sp. MABIK | reverse complement strand
GGGGGAAATTCGCAAGCTGAACGAAGTCTGCTGCCATCACACGCAATTGTCAGTAGTCACTGAAGCAACTGAACCCGTGTAATCAATGCATAAGATGAAATTTGAACTTATTCGGGCTTACACGTAACTATATTTAAAAGTGCCTACTGTAACAGTCTTAAGCCATATTCTCCTTGGCTTATAACTTTTGGTATAATAATAATTTAAAATTGTTTCACAATTGTTGAAATAAGTTTTTTAAACTCAGAAACTTCGATGGAACGTTTCCTTCTGATCTCTCAGTCGTTATCGGTTTTCGTTAGTGTTGAATATTCCGTTCGTCGTTAATTCGAGAACTGTCCAGGTGACGGACTTTTACACGATGATTCATTATCTCCACCAAAAAATCTCAGGAGATTACAAAGGAACTGAACAAAGTTTGCTTCATTAAATTTCGCAGTTTTCAGTTTTCGAGCCTGAAAAGTCTCAAATTTTGCTTGATCTTGATTAATTCGGAATTATTCAAGGGGAAAAAAATCGTAGAATGAAAGTATAATTGTTTTTACTCTCACTGTTTGTGGACTCATTACTACATTACCGAGCTTCATCTAGCTTCTTGATTGAATGCTAAAAATGTTCAATGATTTTAATCCTCATGTATCTGGTTTCACAAATTTTAATATTTCAGATGATACAGAAATAAATTGTTGAAAATCATTATTCCGGTTCTCTTTACTACTCCAGCGAAATTGGAAGAGATATATTTCAGGATCCAAATAAATCCCAGTATTTTGCTTGTAATTAACACTCGTCTTTGAATATTACCGACGTAACCAATCTGCTATAATATACGTTACCACTCACCATCTTATGATAAGCTGTGTTCGAAACAGAAGCACAAAAGAAAGCCTGATTCTCCCGTTAAAACGCATCAGATAAAAAGCGGTAGGAAAAACATCAAAGTAGATATTTGTGCTGGATGCTACACGGATTCTGTGAACCTGCAGCTCCAGAGGCTCAATTCAGTCCAGTTTCTCTGTAGCGAGATTGCCTCCGAGATGGAAAACTTCGCTAGATTAACTCGCTTTGCTGGCGACTTATTCATATAACGAACACGCGAAGTAGAAGCACGGCTTAGGTTTCCAACCATATCTTAGAAGCTTCATTTGGTCACATGGGGCCAAGAGATCTGAGTTCAGAAGAGGCGAATCCACAGCTCTATTTACGGCACATCTTGCGATCGGGGTAAAAGCCTTCTTAAGCTTTGTTATTCGAGCAACACACGAAACGGACTGAACGGATTCACACTGACCAACTTAGTCTCTTTTGACTTATCTTCAGGATTTTGGCTGGGCAATTTGTGAATTTCAACGAGAAATTTTGCAATTATCGCATAATTGTACAATGGGAAAATCTGTCAAATAGTGCAATAAGGCCAATTGTACCAATTACAGAGATTGTCACGTGAATGTAATGAGCGACCAATCCTTAAAAGGTAAAATTTTCACCATGTCTTATAGATTTGATCATGGCTATAAATTTGAGTGCATACTCATTTTAAGCTTAATGTTGCCCTGTGACAAATTTTTATATTTTATTCGACTTATAGGAAGGATTAAAAAAAATTATGAAGTGAAGGCAGCATCTTCACATCCGACCTCAACATGCCCGGAGAAACACAGAGAAAAAATGCCGGCGATCGTTGCAGAGTATCATTTTTAGCACGTAAAGTTGGGTCAGATTTACCCATATAACTAAAGTGAGGAGGGAAAAGAATTCAAACTTAAAAATTTTCTACTTCAAACTTCCGGACCTTGATTTTTAAGCAAATTAAAACGAAAGAGTAATCTCAATAATTGTTTTTTTTACGTCTCAAATATTTCGTTTCTTGCTAAAATGATTGCTCATCTGAAAGTTTAACTTATCTGAAACCTTTTTTGTCATCTTGCCGGTTTAGTTTTTGCGTTTCATCTCTCATGATTTCCTCATTTACTTAAACTATCTCATAATTTCGTTCCAATAAACCATTTAAGACTCTTTGAGCTAGCTTACTGAAGCTTACTGAAGAACTAGTTCATGTTAAATTTTTGCATGTTTGTTCAATTCATCATTCACGAGACGAAGAAACAAAGTAAACATCATCTCAGTTCGCTCAAAATAAAATTCAGCATCGGAATATAGACTCCCCCAACAAAGACTCTGCTTTTCCTCACGTCGGGTTTGCACAGACCGAGTTGTACAGGCTTGGTTGCACACGTTGCAGTGCGCAGGTTGAGTTGCGCTGACTGCTTTGCGCAGCTCAAGTTGCACAGGTTGCTTTGCACAGGTCGAGTTGCATTGGCCGCTTCGCTCGTATCGGATTGCACAAGTCGAGTAACGCAGATCTGATTGCACAGATCGTTTTGTACAGGTCGGATTGCACTGGCCGCTTCGCGCAAATCAAATTTCACCAGTTCAGTTACGTAGATCGGGTCGCTTTGTGCAGGCCGGAGTGCACAGGTCAAGTTGCGCAGATCGAGTTACTCAGATCGAGTGACTCAGGCCGAGTTACACAAGCCTGACTGCACAGCAGCGGCGTCCCCACCTCAATGCTACCTTCTGTATACCATGATGCTACCTGCACGCCACACGTGCCTTACACTTGAGCAGCGCACTGGAAAAGGCGGAAGTTTTAAGCGAAGTTCCATTGTCGGATTTTACACCGAGGCCTTACATATGTCCGTGCTTGGCTGTTTTTGTTATGGTTACTCTCATTAAGCTTCGCTGCGGTGGTCGGGCATTGCTTGTAACGGTGGTGGTCCGTAATGTTTGTGATGGTGATGTCATTAGCCTTGGAAGTGTTCGTGGTGATGAGAGATTGGTTGTAACAGGGACTGTAGGTAGTTGTAATGATGGTGATGTCATAAACAGTTTTTGTATAATGATCTTTCCTCGTTGTTAGTACTTTGATCGTATTTATAAGTCATTTATTTCCGATGACATATTTTTCAGTAAATTTCTGATGTTACTCTGTCATTAATATTTTCTGATGTCATTTATTTCTGATAACTAGAAGCTAAATAATTGCAAGGGATTAAATAAACAGGCTTCCAAATTCTTAATTTAATATTTAAATGATGATGAACGTCTTCTAATTCAATTTTGTTAATTCAGATTAGTTAACACAATCGATGGACAGGAATTTATCTATAATAAGCTCTGATCGAGGTGAGGCCTCGTTACTGGATCAGTCAGCAAAACAGATTATATAATACATAATGCGAAATTACGCCGCATCCTAGGTACAGAATATCACTTCCTACGTTGAAAGCGAATGCAGATCTCTATACGTGAAACAACAAAAATTGATTGATAATAGTGGATACATGAAGGATAGATACTCATCTGCACTCAAATTCCAGATTGGCGATTAACTAATTAAGTCATTATGTGACTTCAATGAATATAACTGCCAGCGCCGTCGCTTGCCCGAAGGCAGCGAGGTGAAACACGACCTCAACTTCTCACGGCTCAGTAGGTTATGTTCCCCAGCTTCCCAGAAGGGGCTTGCCTCAGCGACGCTGTCACGTTTGAGAACATACACGTTCTGATTTACAATCCTGTGCGTTAATAATTTATCGGAAATAGCAAGTGTCGTCAGATAATCAGATTAGATTGCGTTTGCATATTAATTAACAAGTTATTTATATAGAATCCTTTTCAATTTCAGTATCTATTTATTTGTTTCAACGCTTAAGAAACTTTCCAGCAAGTGTCCGCAATTCTGCAAAATTAGCTAACGCTTAAGTGATCTCAAACTAGCTCACGTCAATTAAATGTGTACCCTATCGTAAATTCATTAGGAATTGAGAATTCATTTCTTCATTGTGTTGTTCCTGTTCTTGCACAGAACGTTTTAGCACAACCGAGAAATCGGGATTTACGGGAGCTCCAACTGAACTTAATCTTAATACCAACATTTCTACCGGTCAGCCTAAACTTCTTTGAAGATACATTTAGTACATTTCCATTTGGACTGTTGTGTTTCGTCAAAATTAATCTTCCAAAACTTGGTTAATCATTTAAAGATATTATCAGGCCTTTGTATCTCCTTTATTTGTGCATCAATAGAGTCTCCGTGTACCTTGATAGAGTGCTGGTCATATCCTCCAGTCTTCTTAAATCTACGTTATTAAAAAAATTCAAGCAGAATTTCTAATTTCTCAAGTCATCCCACATTTTTCAATATTTTATTAATGCAACGATGCGTATTAGGTTTTTCCGGCATTTACTAGTGAATGATCACACGTCTTGATCCTTTCAATTTAATAAACTTATTCCATAGGCAATTGATAAAAATTAAATTATTTGACTCTCTCTGTTATATGTACTCAAGTGGTCATCAAAGTTTTTAATGATATTCCATTTTGTATAACAAGCATTTTGTTAATTGAACTGATATTGCTTAAAAACTTCCCCAGATGTTTCCCTGAGGAAGAGATCAAATTTATCCAATGCGTTTATTGGAACAAAGTCGGCCACGCAGTCTCAACGAAATTTCATGGTAAAATATGAAAAAAATCCGCCCTCAGAAATCAAACTGTCAGTTCTCGCATGGCACGAAAAATTCATAGAGACAAGGACAGTATTCATAAATGAAGGAGTGGGCGACCAAGGAAAACTGAGGCAAATATCCATCGTGTCCATGTAGAGGTAAATTGAAAGAGCTAACTAATATTGTAGATCAACAAATGCAGAAATTTGATTGAGGTACATTATTAATAGGCTTTGTTATTTTCTTTTATTATTATAAAGAGACTTCATGGACACTGAGTACATCCGGACGACGTGTGAAGGTCCGGCGCCTGACATTTCTTGGCCACAACTATGTTCTCCCGCACGCTTCGAGTTGCAGCGCAGGCATAAGCTCTTCAGCGTAGGAAAAGCTTTGAAACTGTTTACTTTAACCGCGAGCGCAAACGGATCGACGCCTACATTTTCATCGTAAATTATAATCGCTCTTAAAAATTGAGCGTTCAAACACTTTTTCCATTTGAAAAACCTGGCGGAAATTTTGGTCTTTGAAAAGAGTTCATTCAATTTCAATGAAAGTAGAGAAACACGTGCGTTTCAGGGACTTGGTAAGTAGAGTAGAGAGATGACAGTTGAGGGAAATGTACCATAAGATCGCCTTCTGAGAATTTATTAGGGAAGTCATAGACTAGAGAAGGTAAATGCTCGGGTAATCGCCCCTCTCTTCAGACCTCAGCAAATACCGTAAACCTTGTTTAATGTGTGCTCACTCCAATTGGAATTATTTAATTTTTGCCCCCCAATTCCCTTTCATTTTATTGCTCGTTATGTTCCTCTCTTTGTTCAATAAGACCACGAGTAAACTTTTCTCCTGGTTCGAAAAAACTGAAAGTTGCCGCTAATGAAACCAATTCATTGAAACTACTATTTTCAGCCCTCTCACCTTTTCCAGCCATCTCTGCCGAATTACTTCTGAGGAATAACTCTATTTGCTATGGCCTGTGTTCGCAAATAAATTGTTTAACCTAACTGCCTCAAACAGTCAAGTAAACTGTCGCATGTAGATTGTATACCCTGTTGTTTCTCAGACATCAAAGCCAAATTTCAGAAGCAAAAAGTTGGTATTTTCAAAGTAAGTATTGCTGATAGGTATTCGCTAGAATCATTTTATTTTATTGAAGGTTATTCTCATATTCAAATTGTATCTGTGTCTAGCTTGGTACGTGCTGGAAAACATTCAAATACTCAAAATGTTTTGAAGTACATATACTGACATTATATTTAAATAAATTTCCAGTTTGGGGATGGCGCAAAAAATGCCATGACTATTTGACACGCCTTCAAATTGTAAGTTACTTATCAAGTTTTTGTTACTTATCCCTAGCATTTATCCCAGATGTGTAGCAGTTAATTTATCTTTAGCAACATTTGAAAATTTGTAAACTTTCGAGAAAATTTTTGAGTCACGGCTTCAGAATGCCATAACTTGAAGAAGCTGCCCTGTTTAAAATTAATTTTGAAGTATAGCCCCATTTTCTTTACTTAAGGTTGTTTTCCTCGGCATTTTTAACCACATTCATAGTTTTTTATGTTCTTTTTAAATTTATCTCAGCTTTTATCTTTTTAAAAATTTTTCAAAGGATTTTACAGCTTCATCTTGGCTAAACAACCTCTCAATTGGGCAAAGATTCATCGGGGCATGCAGTACACAGCACGAAATGTTTCTGTCGCCTTCGCAGCGAATTTTAGATCATTGTCTCGTTGAAAGAAAAGAAAAACAGTTTATTTACAATAAAGTTGATAAATGAAATGTGTAACATTGATTTTTAAATTATCTTAACAATAAGATCCTTATTTGATATTCACATATGGGCGTAATACCCATGCCAATAGTCGAAACAAATGATTGAGACAAAATACAGAACTGTGTGTAAGTTTTCATGATTTACCACTTTGAGAATTTTTTCCATGTAAAATTCCTCAGTATTTTAATTGTACTCATCTTTTTGCGTCCAATTTTATTTTACTAATGTTTCTGGGGGAAAATGCTCAACACAGATGTACCTGACTTGGCGGCGAGTGTGGTGTTCTTATGCAGAAAGGAGTTCCTTCCTTCACTAAGATAGTTGTTGCACAGTTTCTCTCAAGCAACTCAACTTTGGCGCCGCTAGACCATACATGCAACATTGCCTTAAAATTAATCAAATCTATTTTCCCGTTTTCTGGGACTTTTTTAACATTCACGTAGCTTCGTTTCAGTTCAGGGATTTCTTTACGATGTGTGTAAGGAAATATGATCAAAAATTCTGCTATTTGTTGCTACATTATTTTTCAATTCCCACCTTCTTCGAATTGTATGATGCACTCAAAATTTTTTTCGGAACTCTCTGAGTCATTCGCTTTTTTGGAACATTCAATTGTTTGTAGTTTTATCACTCAATTATATTGTAAGATTTAATTGCTTGCAGCCTTATCTTTCGAGTTTTATTTCAAAATTCAATTGTTTATGATTTTTTCCCTCAATTTCTATTTCAAAATAATTACTCCTATAAAACCTACTAGCTCATTCAGACTTTTAGATGTTTATTGATAATGGTAGAGTAAAAAACTATTTATTCAACACTAACTTCTTTCACTAAACAATTTACATGACTTTATTCAATTAATAAGTCCCTGAAAGCTAGGAATTTCTTGCCAAGTATTGAGCATGCAAGTTAAACTGGCAGCAGAAGCGAGTAGATTTCGTTCATTTCGAGTGCAGAAGTCTATTGAAATTCAACAAGCGAACTGAAATTGGGGGAGCACAGCATGTTGATCGTGCCTGTCCGGCCACAGAACTTCAACGGGAATTCTCACTCTGTGAACCCCTCATTCAATTCCACTTTGTGTAATTTCCAAATCAGAACGCTGAGATACATTGGGCAGAATCAGCGTAAATTACAGATGCACCGCACTGATTTAAGCGAATAAACATCCACTTCATTCAACGCCTAATGTTCAATTGGCGGTGATGTTTTACGAGGCAGTTTAAATGGACCTTTACGGATAAAGCATTTTTTGCAACCGTGGTATTGGAGGCGTAGCATAAACTCATGTGCTCACGAAAAAACTTTGGCAATGTCGCAAAGAAAACATCAAATATTTTTCCGTCCGAGAACCTTTCAGAGTCGTTTGTTCAACGCTAATAATAATGTATGATGCTTCCCAATACATGCATCCTAACAGAAAACTACTCACTCAATCTTTCCCAAAGAGTTAAAGGGATTCGAAAGAATCTCCTGTGTAACGACGGTGGCGCCATTTGTCTCCCGTTAGAAGAGACGTGTTTTTCTTTGACACACGGATCCCAGCAATCTCTTCCGCAAATACTGCTAAGTGCGGACGCGTAACAGGATCATTCTTTTAGCGACCTTGAGCCGCGGCGAAGCCTGGTGGTTGCTGCACAGTGAGGTTGTTTAGAGACCGTGCCCAGTGAGAAAGTTACCTGCGCCATTTTGGGCGCAGTGATGAATTCTCGAAACAAGCTCCAGCAAAAACTTTACTCATCATATCAACATCACACCTTATTAGAAGGTATATATAAATAACAAAACCCCGTAAAACTTGACACAGTAAAAGATTTTAATAATGCCTTAGTCTACAATGAGTGACTGACTTATGAGGCCGGAGAATTCCGACAACCACATGAGCAAATTCGATCTCCTGAACGTACAGGAGCAAATTATCCCAAACGAGTGGTCGAACACAAGAGGAGGTTTGGCGCTTGTGTGACAACATAACACTGAACTGATGGCACCGTACCGATTCTCTTACAAATATCAAAAATATCTTCTCACAAACACTCATCGCTCCATCACCTAAAATTATACCATACATGTTCAAAACGAATGCGTAGAAGTATTTATATTAAAGGGTACAGCACACTTCTGGTGTTCTGTTGCTCACTCCTTACATTGTGTAGTACGCTAACACTGCAGACCGCAGAGAACACTACATAAACAATGAACACTCCAGTACGCAGTGAACACTCCAGTGTGCAGGGAACACTGCAGTATGCAGGGAACACTGCAGTACGCAAGGAACACTGCAGTACGCAAGGAACACTGCAGTACGCAGGGAACACTGCAGTACGCAGGGAACACTGCAGTGTGCAGGGAACACTCCAGTACGCAGGGAACACTCCAGTACGCAGGGAACACTCCAGTACGCAGGGAACACTGCAGTACGTAGGGAACACTCCAGTGTGCAGGGAACACTGCAGTACGCAAGGAACACTGCAGTACGCAAGGAACACTGTAGTACGCAGGGAACACTGCAGTACGCAGGGAACACTGCAGTGTGCAGGGAACACTCCAGTGTGCAGGGAACACTCCAGTACGCAGGGAACACTCCAGTACGCAGAGAACACTGCAGTACGCAGAGAACACTGCAGTACGCAGGGAACACTCCAGTACACTGGGAACACTGCAGTACGCAGGGAACACTGCAGTACGCTGGGAACACTGCAGTACGCAGGGAACACTCCAGTACGCAGGGAACACTCCAGGACGAAGGAAACACTGCAGTACGCGGGGAACATTGCAGTACGCAGGGAACACGGCAGTACGCAGGGGACACTGCATTACGCAGGGAACACTGCAGTACGCAGGGAACACTGCAGTACGCAGGGAACACTACAGTACCGGTACAATTAACACAATGAGAGCACTAGAGCGCATGATATAAGCTGTGGCAACAAAAGCAAGCAATTAGTTGACCCACATCTGATTACCGCACGCTGGTTCTAATTCTCTATCTGGACTACAGACTGCCCTCACGGCAGAAGGTCGGAATCGATAGAAATGAAATATAGTGAAATTCGTTTTACTTATTAACTAAGTTAATCATTCACAGGGTAAGAGTGCTGCTCATCAAAACTGCAAGAAATTCTATTCGTAATATTATTGGATGATAAAGACACATTTTGATGTCCGGCTGTTGAAGAATACAATTTTTCTCATGAAGGGGATTGAAATAAAGTCATTATAACTTCAAGGGATTAACTTACATTGCTCTTCATCTTTTTTACTTTGTCAGAAGACATTCAATTCAGTGTGCTCTTGTCTTTAGCAATAACATTAACCCTGTGATACACGCTGTCCGCTAAAAAAGGAGCCGATTTAAAAATGCTGTTGCTTTTAAAACATTGGTGCTAGAAGGCTGAAATATGTTTCATTGTAATGAGTGAAATTTAAGTTTTATTTTATAACGATAATTTTGTATATTTGACATACCTGAAAGACAAAAACAAGAATTAACATGGTAAGGATTTTAACTAACGATGATAAAACGAAATCAGTGAAAAAATTGTCAACTGAGACACTTGTAAAAAAAGTACTGTTCATTTTATTCTCAAAGAAACGTTATATAAAACCACGTTAAATTCAATGTCACAAAGAAATCTCACCACAGGATAAAGATCGGAGTTTATTATTCTGTGAGAGAACAAAAAACATGAGCAGTTCTGATCAAATATTGTTGGAAAACACAATATTTAGTGATGAATTTCACATATGTTTGAAAAATATGCCAAATGAACATAATTAGCCAAATGAAGTAAAACTTCAAGTTCTGTTCTTTTCAATTCAACCTATTTCGGCCTTTTAGCCCGAATATTTTACAAACTACAGCACTTTAAAATCGGCTACGTTTTTCGTTCACCTTGTACAAATGCCCCATTAGCCAAGCTCAGTGTGTAGTGGCTGCAAAAGAGCACAAACGCTCCATGTAAAAGATGTTTTATAAGGGAGGTTTTATTCCAATCAAACCTGATACAAATCACATTGTGCATTGATTTTTCAAATGCCTTTTAATTAACACCAGGACGCAATGTCGGTTCCCCCGGTCATGCCTGAACCCATTTCCCACACCTGAGTAGAGTGGGGAATTATGGCTGAGTTCTCCCTTTTCCCAACGGGGAGAATCAACGAGCGTCACTGCCGGGATTCGAACTGGAGACAATTTCCCGTGAAGGGCGCGTTCTTAGCCACTTTGACACGGTGACCACTCCAGCCTCCACAGCACGCACACCATCCTACAAGAATTCTCATCTATTTTATTTATTTCAAATCATAATGTGTTGAAAGCCTACAAGCCGCCCCCAGGATGTGCGCACTTGGATAAATCACCCGTGACCTGTGCCTCGGACCCTTAATTTCGACGTCGTGGAGCGGCTGGTGGCTGACGAGCCGCCACTCGAGGCGAGCATCGTTGTGGCCACCGTGGCCGAGTGGTTAAGAGCGCGCCCCCTTCACGAGAAGGTGTCGGCAGTTCGAATCTCTGCGCCGTGCAGTGATTTCTCTCGGTTGGGAAAAGAGAGAACTCAGGCACAATACCCCCACTCTACCCAGATGTCGGAAATGGGTACCGGCTTGACCGGGGGTAACCGTCATGGCGTCCTGATGTTAATTATAAGGCATTTGAAAAACCAATGTACAAGAAGATACGTATCAGGCTTGATTGATTGGAATGAAACATCCGTTGTGCTCAGTGCGAGCTGCAAACTGCCTTGCACCATGTCGGTCTCGTCTGCTGAGGCAGCCTGATGTGGGAGGCAGCCCTGATGTGGGAGCCAGCCCTGATGTGGGACCCAGCCCTGAAGTGGGACCCAGCCCTGAAGTGGGACCCAGCCCTGATGTGGGAGCCAGCCCTGATGTGGGAGCCAGCCCTG
>JACJUY010006341.1:12788-28887 GCA_014220935.1 Platorchestia sp. MABIK | reverse complement strand
TAGAAAATCATCACCTTTGGTTCCATTTCTACATAAATGGAACCTACATGAAGCTGTGAATACAGTTGTCAAAAAACATTTGCTGATCTGTGAATAGCTCAAGGGATTTGAACTGAAGCTGCGCGTGAGAATGTACCGTGTGGTTTGAAGCTATGACCGTGTCCTGTGCTCTTGGAAACGTAATGATAAAATTGGTTTTAGTCTATCATGTTTAGAGGTGTAGCTGACGTAAAGAGGGCTGGCCGGCCATCCAATTCCGTTAGTGGGGTGTAAGTGTGTTGCAAAGGGTAGTAGGTTTGAAGAATTGATGTATGCAATATTCCTTATAATATGTCCATTGTATGTTAGCTTCCTAAACGTGTTGGATGAATCACTGCCGTAATCATAAAATAGTGCAAAATTTACATGGTGTATAATATATCCAATGTCGGAAGCAACATCTCTCATCGTCACAGATGAGCATAGAACCGCGCTTGCGTAAGTGGGTCTCTGCAATCGGTGAGTCCCGCCATTATTTTAGCATGTTCTAATTTATGCTCATTGAATCCTAATGCTTTGTGTATTTTGGTTTGCCTGTATTTTTGTGTATTTCATGATTTCATGGAGGTATGCCAATTCCTCATTTTCGAGAATCCGGTCTCCTTGTTAATGTAAATTAATGAGGGGGCAGGACCCTTGTCTCGTGACATCATCTTGAAAAAGTAGTTCAAATAAAAGATTTAACTCTTAGAATTTTACTGCAGTTTTGTTTTCAAAAATCCGTTCATTGTATCAAAAGTTATTAAAGATTTATTCGGATCCCGTATTTAAAAAACACTCTGTACATAGACAAGCTCGCAGTTGCTTTCTACTTCTACTAAGGCTCAAAAATACTGCTTTCTGAGCATTCATTACTGTCATAAGAAAAATAAGTTACCTTTAAAATAAGCTTAAGCAGGGAAACTCCTGAACGAAAATTTGTTCAAGAAAGTATTGAATCCCGCCATTTTTGACGGGCCGTGTGCAATAGTACTACATAATAAAATGCCAGGTGTCTCCTAAAATTTATAAATAAATTCATGCATATTTTTTGTGCGTAATTTCTCCTGTGTTATTACAATGGGAATGTGTTAGCTTGGTTTGTATCATAGATACTATTCAAATGATATGAAAACCTGGCATCCGCTCACTTTTGTTTTTACTGTTAAAAATACTGTGTGAAAATTGAATCTATGGTTAAGAAAATGCAGCTTATCTCGATGAAGAAGATTTAGCAATTCTTTCAAAAACCAACTTATAATACACAGTTGCTTGATGGTTGGTGCGTGTGTCTGTGACACTTTTAAGACTTGCCGGACCCGTGTTAATTCTACCGACAATGTCATCGTTAAAGCTAGGTGGACCGGTGAAAAATCCTTCAACATTACCGAACCTATGCTAACCTAACATATCCTAACCTGCGTAAGATTTTTGGAAAGATTCTGAAAGAACTTTCTTTTTTCTTTTTTTTTTTTTCTTTCCTAAACTATGTCAGTTTCAGTAACATTAAGCTGAAACTCTCCTGTCTCTCACCTTTTTTTGTCATGATTTCTATGAAAAGTAAATAGTTCGTCATTTTTCAGCGGATTTTTCTTAATTTTTCATTATAGGTGTAGAATGATAAAACGATTCTTTTTAAACATGTCTGTTTTTCATAATTTCATTAGAAAAGGGATTTTTTTCCAAAAGCTGAAAAAGCGGGGTTTACGGATATTGTATTCCCTCGAACAATTTTAAAGTTACAGAACAGGCAACATTTTTTCTCAATGGCTAAGAGCATAATCTGAAATGTAGCGGAATAGTTTTGTTGTTTTTTGGATTTAGGGAATTTTAAGAAGTTTTCCCCAAAATTTGACTTATTTTTTTATTTCTAAAATAACTGTCGAACTGTAAAATTTTTCTAAAAATGATTTAAAAAATTTGTAGCTCTTTTTATGTCATATCGAATGAAATATTTAACTTTCCTCTATCTTCAAAACTGTAGGAGGAGGTACATTTTAAACGACAAGAAGAATGGTTTACAGTATAGCCTGAACAATGTGAGGCACTATGGTGCCAGAAGCTCCACCTAACCTAATTAGAATTCGTTTACAATGTTTGAATATTTTTTCGTTTCTTTTTCAAAGTATTTCGTACATGAGCTCCATGGCTCACTCTCGTCTGCTGAACGCTCAAATTTACTTCGTTGTTAGGGGGATTGAAAGGTGTTTGACAAAGGATGGGGACCGTCTAGGTTGAAAATCAAGTCCATCAGTTTCCAACGAATTTATCTGAAAATTTTATCATAGGTGTAAAATAGTGCAACATGTTTGAAAGTGTGTTTTCCGGAATTAAATTGAAAAGTTGATTTTTTCGGAACACTGTAAAAAGAATATTAAATTTTAAAGTTACAGACCCGACAACGTGTTTTTTAGATAGTTAATTGTATTGTCTGATGTTTGATGTAGTTGTTTTTTCGATATATTGATTCGTTGAATTTATTATTTTTTCCAATGTGCAGTTTTTATATTGGTATATTATTTCTGTGATAACTTTCAACCTAAGCATTTAAAAAAACTCATGCGCTACTTTTTAGGTCTGGTTAAGCCCTATCGATTGATATATTTAGCATTCAGATCCCTTTAAAACTGTGGGAGAAGTGGCAGTTCAAACGTCAACAAGTTCAAGTTTCTAGAAGAGTCTGACAAATTCGTCACGGCCGTACAATGACGCCAATAATTTTCCTTTCTCAAGCTGTAGCAGACGAACAAACGTGCCTACAAAGCCGTAAAGCATAGCGTTAGATCCAAAAAAATCTATAACATGAGCAAAAAACGCGAATTAATATTTTATTTTTTTTGAGGAACCGGTACCCCCCCCTAATTGCCTAGCCTTTTACAAGCTGTAGCAAACGAACGAACACATTTATGAGGAACAGAAAAATATCGTTAGATTCGTAAGAAAATTCTCTCTAACATGAGTTAAACAACGGAAAATAGATAGCTTATGAATTTTTGGGTCGACGGTCCCCTCCAACGAACGTATGTACTTTTCTGGCAGTTCATTACTTCATAATAATTCACACAGATCTTCCGCGAACTATTCTCGAAGTGTTTCTTGTTAAAGTGAACCTACAAATCTTAGGTTTAAAAAAATTATTCCGGAATTTAAAATCAAACTGCAAACAAGGTTTATTTGATCAGTTTTTAATAGACAGTTATTGCTTGCTTGGTTGGTTCTTTTTTCTGTCACGCTCGTAAGGATATGATTAATGACGTAGTATCTGCGATACGAGTTTTACCAGTGCAGACGTAGAAGAAAATTTTAATCCGTGATACTATTAGGATGAATATGTTTGTTTGTCATCCACATCTGCCAGATTGATTTAAGGAAAATATCAAATATCGTCATTTTTGACGGGCAGTGTACACTGTACCATTTTTAGGTTAATTTCACAAAAGCTAAATGCAATTTCACACAAACGAAATCCAATTTCACACAAACAAAATTCGATTCCACCCGAGCAAAAAAAAAGATATCCTCTTTCTCTCCAATGTGTTACGTACTTTTACATCATCATTCCAGTATACGTAGTCTCTTTTGCTTAGTTAATTCAACATAATTACAAAATTAAAGGATTTACGTATGTACTAGTTGAGATCGGACCATGGAGTGCCGAGTTGAAAACCATGACATAGCAATTGACATTCTGCTTTGTTAGCATAGATACCACGGCCATCTTTCATTAAAGTAAAAGTAACTGGTTTTGAAAAACAACGAGGATAAATAAATCGTAAAATTTTGCACACTAAATAATAACCAAACGTGTAAATGGAGTATAGGCTTAAAAACGTAAAAAGAATAGAAATATTTATAAATTTTTTCAAAGAATTCTGATTTTCATGTTTTATAAATGAAGCATATAGTTAGAAGTGTGGAATCATTTTT
The DNA here is from genome assembly GCA_014220935.1 of Platorchestia sp. MABIK. Taxonomy (NCBI): domain Eukaryota; kingdom Metazoa; phylum Arthropoda; class Malacostraca; order Amphipoda; family Talitridae; genus Platorchestia; species Platorchestia sp. MABIK. The sequence goes on along the minus strand of JACJUY010006341.1, from coordinate 24,942 downwards.
GTAGGACTTTTTACAATATCTCCTACTGCATAGGAAAATACACGCAAAAAGCACGTGCTTGTATTCATAATGCCGGAAATATGACAGAAACCATTTATTTCACAAGTTCAAAAAGGTCATTAAACTATGTTTCACTTTACATAAAATAAAAATAACAAAAGTAAAATCTTTACTTTACAATATGAATGAATGAATGAAAACAATATTTTGCTAACATTGGGAAATCTCACTTGTATGCTCTTAAGTTCGCATACATCAATTTTAAACTATTTCAATCAAGTTCTTTCAAATCATTCTGACGCATTGTTACTCCGTAACATATTTTTTGTAAAGCTCGCAAGTTTTGTACTAATCCTTCCAGATACTTTCTTTATAGCCGCCGCCGCAATTCCTTGAAGTATACGCAAGCTTGGTTCCGGAATTAGAATTCTTCCAGCACGCTGAATTTTCAGAAGTTTACGCATCCTGTGGTACATTGAATGTCCCTTTTGAGAACACTTTTAAAAGTCTATTGCATTTAAAAGGTAAGAACACGGTACGAGGCGAAGCAATTGCACATCTCCGTGTTCTTCTACGACTGGCTCCACGTGTGCATGACTGAGAGCATTGTCAATCATTAATGTTGGCTCCTCTATCTCTTGAATAGTACATCTCTCGATGAGTGTTTCAAACTAAAAACCAATAATGTTTCTACTCAAGACAATTGTTCAAAACTTGTCGAACATGATCTTCAATCTGATTAAAAATATCCTGATTCATCCTTGATTTAGTTCTTTGAACGAGGTTTCGAAAAAAGTGACTGTTCTAAAGTTTGAAAACTGCTGAACGTGTCATTAGCAGCTGTGAAATAGAGTTTGAGCACGCTCTTGAAGTTTGCTGGAGCTTACCGAATTTTAATGTTTTATCGGTTGCTTCTCATTTTTCAATCGTTCAACTTTAAAAATTTATAGCTTCGTGAGACAGTGGGTACAATAGGGGAGATTAAGTGGTTGAACCTTGAGACATAAAGCTCGCAGTAGCAGAATATTTTGTCTTAATTTCATTCTTTAAACCTTTTCTCATAAAGGAAGATCGTGCTGCACGGCATGTGAAATTTGAGAATTTGATGCCGTCATTTGAAAATTTTCAGTTTATCAATGAGGAAACACAAATTATACCCTCACGAAAATAAGTCATTCGTGCTCCTTAATAAAACGAGTCACCTCACACCGCTGAAGGTTCTAGATATCATGAGTAAAACCCATCCATAAATTTGGGATTTCATGTAATTAAACATTTTCTGGCAACAGAAATATAATTCCTGAAAGTTAAAAAGTTAAAAAATTACTTCCGTTCATACGAGAAAACAGATTGATTCACATGGAAAATTGCAATTAAAATTTCAAATATGCAGATATAGCATGGATGTGTAAGCAGGCAATTTAGCTAAAATCAAGAAATTCACATAAATTTGCTCAAAGGAGAATGTCCTCGTTTTCCTAGATAGATTTTCGAATGTCATTTTTTAGTTCCAATTCACGCTACGCTAAAACTATTATACAAGAACGATCCACATTCAAATTCCGTCCACTGTAGAAAAGGTGTGGAGACACTGTTGGTTACAGCAATAAAAAGATGATTTGTTCTTCTTAATTTTATTCAAAATTTCCAATTCACGAAATAGTTTTGCCTATCAAAAATGTTGCGCAACATGTTCTTCATGGGCTAAAGATCATGAGATTAAGTGCTTTTCAAACATTGCTGCTTGTCAAGCGAAGGTAAGCTCAGCAATAACGAACGCATGAAATATGACGTGAGCACACACTCCCCGAGGTTGCTAATACAGTGATCTGTATGTTAACACAAAGTGTAAAAGTTATTCTTCATTCTCGCTAGAAAATACTTTTCTGTCAGCGCGCTGACCACCGTAAGACAAACGCGGCAAGTATTCCTGCTGAGCGTAGCACTTCCAACCACTTCAGCTGTTGTAGAAACTTCCGAAAAACTTTTAACAACATACACGGCTGCTGGTCACAATTTGACCACTCTCATTCCCGGAAGGGAAATGAAAAGAGCCTACTGATTGCACTTGAGAAATTGTAAAACGATGATGCGAATACACTAGTGTTAATCTCAGTCATTTTTCTTGCGAATCATTATCCAAAGGGTTACATTCATTTGTTCAGAATGAGGCAATTCGAGACACGCTATGTTCCTAGAAAAATCAGACCGAGGAAACATGTAAAGCACTACGCAATCATACGACTGAAATCATTAAAATTTTTGGCCTTTCATCTAATGGGTAAGTAATAAAGTGTCGTTACATCCGCCTCAATAACATCCATCTGCCCATTCCATAACTAGGCACAGCACCGGAAAATTCGATAGATGCGACACAGGACCGTTTCTCCCGTACGGCATTGAAAGCGTGCTGTGCCACTCTGAAAAGTAAGGAATTAAATGAGAAATTTATTTATTTTCTAGTAGGAGCGAGCTGGGAAATCTCCCTTATGAGTTTAAGCTAAATTAGCATTGCACTTGACAATAAATGAGTAAGTGTGGTGTGCACTATCTCTAACATCCGTACGTGTCCTGTTATTACTTCCTCAGAACTGACCATAATTTGTAGTCTACATAGCTTTTGGTGGAGCCTGTAACAGAGACGTTTGTAGGTAAGCGTATTTTATTTCACTTTTTTTTCGAATGCACTGCTACCCTTCTCGGAAAGTAGCCAATATTTACTAAAAAATTTAACTTTCATTCTTCTTTTTAATCTAATCATAGTTGCTTTAATCTCAGAGTCTTGACGCTGTCGCATATAAATGTTGCCATCTCACCTGCATTAGAAAACAAACAATTAATTTATTTCTCATTCTAATGCTCCACAAACCATTCTTGTGAACACTGCCAACATTCAGAATAAGATTACCCTGACAAAATGCTTTTGATTCTGCAGCTAACAAATGTTCACACCTCTACTAACGGCAAACATCTCGTTCACTCGTGTTACAGCTTTTCTAATATATTATTTAGTATTTTTCTCACCGATTCACCGCACTTGCAGCTAACCCCGAGCTGTCGTTGCATCAGACCTGGAGGGGGAGACCGCAAATGTTAAGAGAAACATAAATAGTGAGCATCGTCCTATAATTATCGAACACACATTTTAGGAAAAAAGAAACTGGGAGAGTTAGTTACGGCACGTCTCTTAGCGATGCATCAATACATTAGAAGGAGCAATCATTCTTTCATAAATGATGGTTTAAAGATTAACAGTAACTACTGCTGGCCAACTTTACTGTTTTAATTAGTTTGAAGGATCGCTTATGATCGTGAAGATGATGCACTTGGAAAGATTCTGAATGATTGAGAAAATATGATGAACCTCATGAAGGTGAATCCCTGAATACGTTAGCTGTGTGCGAATATTTTTTAAGATGATTTCATTTTACCATTCAGTTAAAAGTTGTGAAACTTTTGTAAAAATTGACGAGAATAGGGCACTTAAATGACTTCATATTAATATTAGTAACACCCATATTAGGATCCTTATACAGGGTGTTGGTGGAACTCTTGGTACAAACTTCGGCTACTAGTAGAAAATACAAACTTTAACACTTTTTCATCAGTGAAAAATTATCGGAAAACGCTTAAGTTTTTATATTATTGGGATTAGCAGTTTTTAATGCTGCGCTTCAAGAACTCACGGCGATCCTAGTTAACCACATGCACTAATGTTCAATAATAACACACGAGGGTAATGAAAAACGTTAAATAACATGATGCACTTTAATAAATACCAGAAAGTAACGCATCAAAGTAGGTGTTCAAAATTTCGACCATTAACATCGATACACGCACGACACCTTCGTCGAAGCGAGTTGCGTACGTTGCCAAACATTCCTGGGTTGTCAGCGATATCTCCAGCAGCGACTGCAATTCGAGCGACAAGGTCTTCTTCCGACTCCACAGGTGTCGCATAAATCAGAGATTTCAAGTGCCCCCATAAGAAAAAATCTAACGGAGTCAAATCAGGTGATCTCGGTGGCCAGGACACAACACCAAACGACCAATCCATCGATTTGGAAATTGTTGGTCAAGAAACCGTAGCGCATTTAGAGCATAATGTGCCGGAGCTCCATCGTGTTGAAACCAAAGTCGTCTACGAATACCTAATGGCAGATTTTCCAATAAACCAGGAAGGACTTCTTCAAGAAAGATTTTGTACACATCTCCAGTAAGACGCTCTGGCAGAATGTATGGACCAATGAGTTGATTGTGCACGATACCTGCCCAAACATTGACAGTGTAGCGATGTTGGTGATGACGTTCATGGATGACAAGAGGGTTGTTCTGCTGCCATGAGTGAAAGTTATGATAATCAAAAATTCCATCTCGCCTGAAGGTTGCTTCGTCCGTAAACAACACACACTCTGCGAAATTGGCATTTTCTACCCCCCCATCTAAAAACCAGTGCGCGAATCGCTCACGAGGACCATAATCAACGGGAAGGAGACCCTGTACTCTCTGGAAGTGATACGGATGATAATTATTTCGGTTCAGTACATGCCACACTACTATGTCACGAATACCCAAAGATGCTGCTACGGCACGGGTGCTCGTACACGGGTTTCTACGGAAATGTTCCAACACTTCTTGCTCTCGATGATAATTTATTGGGCGACCAACGATTCCTCTGTTTACACTAAAACTGCCGGTTTCCGTCAATCTTCGGTGCAATGCAGTGAATAATCGATGATCAGGGACTTCTCGATTAGGGTAACGTTCGTGATAGATTCTCGCGGCACGTCTTGCATTACCATTAGCAGCACCATAAGTGAAATGCATGTCTGCCAATTGTGCATATGTAAGGCGATACATCTTACCACTTCAGTGCCACGGTGCTAACTGACAAAAGATACACAAACGCTTCTCACCAGGGGTCGCTAACGTTGACTAGGAATTTCTTGAAATTTCCTGAATCTGTATTAATGTTTTAAACTGTAAATAAAACATGTTCGATTCTGCCTACACTTCATTCTAATTCCCCATATTGCCCTTATTCCTGTCTGTTGCGAAATCGCTGTTGTGTTCTTGTAGCGTAGCATTAGAAACTTCTAAGCCCAATAATTAAAAAACTAAGCGTTTTTCGTTGTTTTTTTACTGATGAAAAAGTGTTCAAATTTGTATTTTCTACTAGTAGCCGAAGTTTGTACCAAGAGTTCCACCAACACCCTGTATAACAGATTACGGAAAACACCTAATACTAGAATGCCACAGCAAAACTCATCTTATTTGAAGGTAAGTCGAACCGCTATAAAAAGGGGTAAACGGGAGAAGGAACAGTAAGTATGTTTTCACAATGCTTAAAATTAAGGCCTAATAATTAAGGCACCGGAAACATTAAGCTTCTTCAGTTGAAAAATTTTGCACAACAACAATGTTCAATAACAAGAAGAAATTGCAAGTAAAAATGAAGACTACGTTCGATAAGACGGCCTAAATCGTTCCTCATTCATATCCTATCGAAAATTTTCTACTCTATGAGTGAAGAAATTTCATATAATCAAATCATTTTGAAAAGTTGTCAACGTCCAACATAACTGTCAACACATCGCACATTCGAAGAAGTTTATTATGTTTTATAAAGTTTAGGGACTACTCACCGGCCTCATTGAACATTTCCTTCATCTGATCTTCCTGTAAAAATCAAATACATTTTAATCCATGTGGTAATTATAACCGTATTCCCATTATTTTTTGACAATATTGTTCAGGGAAGTGTTATGCTAACTAAAACTTTGGTAAAGTGTCATTCTGACAGTACTCGGATCAGTGCACAACCCTGGAGAATAATAGTTTCTAGGCTTGCAATTGACACACGTAAGCACTCGGCAGATAAACTTCAGGACGAAGGAAAGAGAAACCTATCCTTCTGCAGGTGACATATTCTTTTGATTCAACGCAAACTCTGATGGAAATGTGAATTGTCAGGGAATTTTTTCTGTAATTAATATTTTTTGTAAAATCGAAAAGGCGCAAACGTTTGAGAGAAAATGAAAAATGATGTACTCAGTCATGGCAGCTCCTTTTTACTGTTATGTAATCACTATGAGCTTCTAATCAGCTTCTAATCAGGACATGAGAAGAAATACTTGAACTTGAATGAGAGGAAAGATGTTTGAACGGAAAAATAATAAAGTGACTCAGTCTTCAATGCACATTATACACTAGGACTTGGGTGTTTTATACACCGGATGCTAATTGGTAATGAATTTTCAAATGGCTATGGATGTCTTAGTGCGATCAATGACTGAAGCACCTTCACAGTTGCAATATATGTCCAAGAGACAAAATGAATTAGCCCCGAAACTCATTTGTTTGATTAGATCCTTTGTTTGATTAGAAAACGGCTATGCTAAGCAATACGACGTGTAAAACAGAGTATCAAACTCATCTGTTAACACGCGTGTTGACAAAACGAACATATTTATTCGAAATACAAGGCTTATGCATCATATAAAAATAGGATAAAATGTTAGTGATTTGGCCATGCTCACTTTCTCTTCGCTGGGAGTGGCGCAGGCGATGGCCACCAAGAGCAAAACTCCAATCATTGCTGCCTTCATCGCTACTGCTGGAGATCTGGAAAACGCAATGGGTGTGCGATCAGAACTTAAAGTATAACTTTTAGCTCATAAACACCGCGGTATCAAATTGCACATGTACGAGAGCCCAACAGTATCTTACTCTGTTGTTGTTCAGAGTAATATGATTATTTTGAGTTAGAATTATCTTATGATGAAGAAACAAACGAGGAAATGATGGTGCATTTACAACTTCAACCAATGACAGTAATCTAGTTGCTACAAACGATAAATTGCGTGAGTACTGTAAAACATTTTGGTAAGTTCTAAAATTGGAACTCATTTTGGAACCAGGAGTACGAAGAAAGTGTTCATCTAGTTCGGTGGCTGGGAACAGATACCGTGTGAAGACAATGATCGAAGATTGGATTCATAAAACGATAAAACCTAAAACAAGCTGAAAAACTGGGTGAGAACTAAGCACAGTTTAAATAGATTAGATTACCGATCAGGTTCCACGTCTTGAAGGCTGGAAATAATTTCAAGAAATTTCCGTACTGAAGAACTGAAGAGAACAAGTTAAAATGTGCTGCAGCAAATTAATGACCGTTGCTTACAACTTACTAGATAAAATAAAGGAAACTTACCATAGATTAGTTTTCTTATGAGAAAAATAATCAATTATGTGGACAGACTCTCCATACACGAGGAGATTCACAGAAAATGAACCGTTTCTTTAAAAACGCATGGCTATGGTAGGAATAAGTTTTAATTTTACAGCATTTGTTTTTTCGAAATTATACGCTATTGGCATTTTTATGATGGTATTGGTGATACATGAAAGCGATTTTGAGGCAGGACGACCGAATCATCTCCCGTTCTGTGACGGGTAATTTTGTTTGTGATTAACTAAAAATAAGTTTATTATGGTTATGTGGTTTTGAGAACTTAATAATTGATAAACATGTAAATGTTTACATTGAAACGGAATATATAAAGAAACTTATGTCTACACTTCTAATGTTGTTATCATTCCTGTATTTTCAGATTTCAAAATTATTTATAACGGAAAATTTTTCAAAACTCTTCCGAGGGGTTCTTCAAAACTGATGGAAAACATCACAGAGTTTGACTTACACTAAACTGTCAAGTATTCGGATCACGGTGAAATGCCTGCCAAATTTTCATCTAAACAGAAGAAAATATACAAACTGTAACATTTCATTGACCGTTGAGTTGCTAAGAAACTCTTTCCTGGGAACATATTCATTTTTTGACGTGATTGAAAGTGTGAGGTTTTAAAATAAAGTTTTCTGAATTTAAAGGAAACTGAAACCGTTCTAGTTCTTATTTTATAAGAAACTCAGCTTACCAATTTCAGTTTGATGCAGTAAGGTCAAGCTACGAAGTGGAACGGCGGAATACGATGTTGAATCCGTGCATCTGACTGCTTAAATAGGCGATTGAATTGCGTGGGAGGTAAATTGTCAATACAACCGATATACACAAGTGTTCTGTGCCAGATGAATGTTCAAAAATATCTTTGGACATTGATGTGATTGACTTAAGCTAGCGGGTCAAAGGGACGTTGGCCTCATATAGATTGAAAGAAATCCTTTTCACTTTTATTTCAGAACATTTAATGTTTTTTCCCTCTTCGCGATACACATTCAAAAAATAAGGCATAGCATCGTTTGATTTGTGCTGACTGAATGGGTTAGCATTCGCTATTCTTCAAAACATTGTAGCTTGATTGGAATGCAGAGCACCTATTCAAATTTTCCCTACGCGAAAGATCATTCAATATGAAATTATACACTCAAACTGAAAACTATCCATCCAATTCAAGCTTCAGTGTTTCATAAAGGAAATTGAAGCTTTGACTGAAATTTCAGTACTGAATACAGCACAATATGCGCCGCAAGTGGCATTGATTAACTCTTGCGCAGAAGCCGAGAGGGGATCAAACAGCCCGCCTAACGTATTTTTGCTCACAATTACTCATATTCTCTAGTATACACTTGGGGATGAATCATAAATTTAAAAAACTGATTTCAATTTGACGGAATGAACCGTTTGGAAAAAGAGAAACATTTTGGAATTGTAATAAATCAAGTTTTCACATACGTTGCTATTTTTCTTCAAGGGCGATCAATCAGATCATTGTTGTGGAGTTTGTCTATAAATCCATTGTCTAATTTCATCCGTTAATCATTTTACAACGTATATCTGCTGAAGGAGAGGCCACTTCAAATTCATCCCTCAGAAAGATCGTTCTAATTACTTAAACTTAACTGAGTTAATAATTTCTAAGAGTAATTTTGAAAATAACGAGATTCACTTTCAGTATCAATACTACGGTATAATTTTTCGGGACTTTAAAATTATTTTAAAGAAATGTTTCAAGCCTCAGCTTATAATCAGTCCTAATTTGCAAAACAAGAATATACATAAGCATTGAATAAAAAACGTGACAAATTCAAAAAGTAGCTCTACAAGTATTCAAATTAGGGTCAAAATAAAACAAGGACGTGACGTAAAAAACACAGAACAAATCTAACTCCCTCGTAGACTTTTGATTGAAGAGTGACCATTCTGGAGACGGATTCTAATCTTCCTATTGTTCATGAGGTTTTTTAGAAAGCAAGAAGGTGTCCGTGTATACCATATATCTGAAGTTTCAGCAGGATTCCGTAAGTCCGATGTATAAAAACTTTCTGTAAATCAAAGATGGCAAGAAGATGATTCTTTGGAGCAATTACTCGATGCGATGTGAGAAGAAAGCGTTTCCAAGTGGTCAATGTTACTTCGGTTCTTCCAGAAGCCAGATTGAATATTCATAATTTTCCTTGTCGATTCCAAAAAACAAGACTAGTCTCCTGTTGACAATTGTTTCGAGTAGGCTGCATTAAGCGTGTGAGAGTAATTGGCCGTTAACCATTCTAGGAAGTTAGTTCTTTACCTGCTTTTAAAATTGTATTATTATCGTTAGTAACCAAGTTGTTGGATATACCTGTTGAGACCATATTTTGCTGAAGAGAGAGAGAGAGAGAGAGAGAGAGAGAGAGGGAGTACTGCATGGAGGAAAGTTTCGTGGGCTTTTTCAATCATGCTGTACGAGATGTCGTCATGGCTAGCAGCACTATCGCTGGTTAAGTGTAAAGCAGTTTCAAGTTCTGGCATGGGGGGATTATTATATTCTTCTCTATCTCCCCCCCCAAACGCGGCGGTCTTCCTTCCCACCTTTCCTGGTAGCGCGTAAAAGGTGCGTTGGCAGTTGAATTATCACTCACCGACGTGAAGTATTCCACCAGTCTCTACGCGGCCTCTAAAAATGTTTCGGTCAGGTTGTTTGTAAGGGAATCTCTCAGCTTTGGGGTAGGAGTCAATTTGAATTTTCCAGAAATTTTTTTGACTTCTTTCCATGCTAAATTTAGGCTAGTTTTAGCATTAATGCTACTGATTAAAACGTTTCAGGATGATTGCTTACTGGACAAGAAGGTCTTCCGGCAAATTGCCTTTAATCTATGTATTGTATCAGACCCTGTTAAAGACATTGTTGTAACGTTTCCAGGCTCTTTCAGCTCGCGTACGCTCTCGTTTCGCCATTTCACACTCGGAGTTTTACCAAGGTACCGGAGGTCTCCGTAGAGAACCGCTCTTGCGAGGTATGGATGAATCAGCAGCTTGTTGCTAGATACTGCTTTGCTAGCTCAGTGTGAAATGAACCTTGAGGCAGCTGTGTGATCCTCGACATTCTTTTCATTCAGCTGATCGACATCTTCACTAGACAACTGGGTCAGTTTGCTAAACTGAGTCCATTTTTTTTGTTTAGATTATACTGTTCATTTCTGGCTTGCATATTTTGAGGATGGACAGAATCAAGATGGATAGGGTAATGGTCGCTGTCATACAGGTTTTCGTTAACATGGTTTTTAAATATGGATAGCAATCAGGAGAGCACAGTGTTAAAATCGATGACAGAGTGGGTTCTCGTCTGCCTGTGAAAATGCGTGGCTTGTCCGTCGTTCCTGACACAGATATTATTTTCTCTTACTATTATTTCCATTAGTTGTCCTTTATCATTTGTCACGTTGTCATTCCATAGTTAGTTTCGAGCATTGAAGTCCCCCGTTTTAATACACGGAGTAGGTAGCTGGAAGATCAGATCTTCAACCTCTTGGTGGCGTATATTTATGTGAGGGAAGTAGACCGAGCATAAAGTTTATGTTCGGCGCAGATCAATCCGAAGTGCTACTGCTTGCAACGTCGTACATAAGTCCATCCGGTGATGCGGAATTGTCCTGTGGATCAATACTGCAGCGCTCCGCTCATGATCATCAGCGCGAGTCACACCAGAAGTATAGAGAGAGTATTAAGGACACCATTGAGGCAAAAACTTTTTATCAAAAAACTTTTTTCCTTTAAATTTAAGCTATGCATGTGCTGAAAATCCACAATAAATTTTACAGTATTGCACGTAATAGAACGCTCACTACCGGAGTAGAGTGGTAGTGAGGGGGAGATGTTTTTCGTGAAAAAAAGGTTTTTTGAACAACACATTTTTACTTTATGAACAACCAAACTTTTAAACTTTTTCAAGTACAAAAACAAAAAGTAAACAAAAATTTCATTCATTAAGAAATAAAGTGTTTGTTAAAATGTCATTTTGTTTTTTGCTTCCGCGGCAATCTAAAATTTCCCTCACGCCAAATTCTACTCCTACAATTTTAGGTGTAGAAAGTCAAGAAAATGTTTTTTTGAAAGAAGAATAATAGAGCTACAGCCTTGAGGTATAAATTTGAGATTTTCGAATTAGGTAAAAAACGGCAGGCCGTCAAAGTAATGAATCGTATTTTTTGACAAATTTTCAAAATTTATTTTTTAATTTGAAATATCTCCAAAACCAAAAACAAGTTTCAAACATTCCTACCTCAGCAATGCTGTACAAGCGTTTGTCTTTCAAATGACACTTTTTTTCATGTCTATAGGTTGAAATTTGTAGTAGGAGTAAGGTTTACCGTAACCCACCCCTCCTATTCCCGTTTTCTTTGCCGTACCTCATTTTCTATGAAGTAAATCGGAAAATTTCTAGAGGTTGACCCTCATTTTTTTCTCACGTTTTACCAGTCTATCATAGTTCATAAGCATTGGTTCACAAATAAAAAAAGTGCAAAAGGTGTACGGTGCTCATAAGAAGGTGGCGTCACCAACCTGTCTCGATTCTAAATTCCATTTAATAAAAGAATGAATATTCATTTTAAAGTCAAGGTACTATTTCGCTTTTTCTTCAGTAGATAATTCTTCCGTAGAATTATCCCTTTCCCAAGCAAGTTCCGCACATACATGGCATGAAGGCTACTATGTTTCAGAACCGTGAGATGTCCTCGTCTTGAAAGTTCAGAGAGGAGTTAACTTGGGACCGCCGTGTGTTAAACTGAAGTTTAAAAAACTTAAAGAATTTAAACAATTTATTTACCACAAGTGATACAGAGGTAGATTATTTCTTAAGTCTAGTACAACCCAGTCGGAAATTATGGTATGCATCATCGATGATTATGGTCGAGATAATCGGTGTTTTATCGGCG
>JACJUY010006340.1:24063-35989 GCA_014220935.1 Platorchestia sp. MABIK | reverse complement strand
AGCGGCTCTAGGGAAGTGGCGATTTTTGCACATGTACTGACTGAGCTACCTGCAGCAAATTTAGCAGCAGTGGTAGCGTCTATCCGCTGTTGGTGTCAATTTTAAAGTAGGTAGATCTTACCTCTAATTTTTTCGTTTTTCGAGGAGGTGGGCTGCATATTTCCGTGAATTCTTGCCAGAAAATCTTCAATCTTTTACGAGTATTTTCATTTCTGGGAGGGGATTTCTTTGGTCTTAATGCTGCTTCTGGACTTGGGTGTTCCTGTCCTTGAGTACGATAATATTCCCTTTCATTATGACTAGTTAGTTTTGATTAATGGTTTAGGCATCTTATTAAAGTAAGTGTAAACCATGTGGTAAAACCATCCTTGCTTTTTGAGTCCTTTCAAAATTGAGAGTAAAAACTATTTACGATTTTTTTCAACAGCTGTTTTCGCATTTCGTTGGTTCATTCTTTGCAGACTAGAAGAACACAAGAAAGGTGTCAGTGGCGTACTAGCTATTCCAGTTGAGGATGAAGAAAAACTGAAAGATCTCATCTTTGTAGAACCACTGGAAGCTCGACGCCAAGGTGAGTCAAATGGTCAGACTGTTGTGTTGCTCCGCTAAGTGGCTGCACACAGTCCTGTGAGTAGCCGATATAAGCTCTCATTGGGCGAACTTGAGTTTTTTCTTAATTTAAAAACATTCTTCTTTAGCGACTAAGTAATAAAAATCATAATAAAGTGGAAATGTACTAACATTAGACTTGATTTACGTATAGTTTATTTAATTCAGTAATTCATTCTGCAAAAATACTTTCTCTAATTTGCATAATATTTTTTCTTGTAAACGCTTGAATACACATTTCGATATTCATTGTACATTCAAGAACGTCAATTGCCCAAGTTGTTGGGCATTTAACTATGTGAGTTTAGTTGAACTTCTTGATAATGCTTGAGTACTGCACCTTCAGTTGAACGTCAGTTAAATCTGCCCTCGTTGCAAAATTTGCTGAGCTTAACTCCCTCCTCGATGTCTACTGTGACAACCGTAACGTAGAGTCAAAGTTGAGTGTCTTTAATATCTCCTCGTAGTAGAGGACAGACACTTCATTATCCCGATGTTGGAGTTTGCGACGATTAATAAAAAATGATTGATCGTCAAAACAGTGCTAGAATTTAATTCAGTGCTTTCGATTGTGAACTAATATACTGGCAGATCATAGATCGATCATCTTTGGTGACAGCTTCTTTCGTCCGTCAAAGAAATGAAGAAATATTTTAGTATTGGACGGCAAATAGAGTTCTGCAAGTTACGAGATTTTCCTTCAGCCTAACTTGGGTCTTGGTTTGATAACTTGGTTTTTGGCTACTCACCACTCAGTCCGCAATGCCCATGTCCGAATATTTTGTGGTCCAATTTATTCTGCGTAAACGTTCCTTTTCTCTTTATTCTTGATTGTATAGGGGACATGTGCGCTGTCATTCAGCGGACACTGAAATTATTGCAATTTTATTTCAGCGATTTTTAATCAAAGCTGCTTCCATCGTTCTGTTAATAAATTTACGATACTAAGGTAGATTTTCTTATGTAAAAATTTCAACTTGCGCTAAGGTTTACCTTAATGTTCTTTAGTACTAGGAAAAGTTTTTCAATAGCGAATAAGGTGACGCCTAAAGATTTGTGATTAATTTTACATCACTCATTGTTTGAGCAAAACTTTAAGTCAGAGAAATTGAGGATTCTTATTTTGTGCTCAAAATATTTTAGGAATCGCAGCTTTCATCACATTTTTAGTTAGTGAACTGTATATCATCTTTTTTCGCGTTGCTGCCCCCTCATTATGGGCTATTTGATAACCATAATATTAACATTAGATACAAGTAAATGTTACGTTCGTCGTGACTATCTCTGTTTATGATGACTGAACACAAATGTATTGTATTAGTAAGCATAAGATGGTCAAACTCACACAAAATTTAACGATGGCATGGATTATCATGATTGAAATATTGGCATTCGGCAGGTGTTGCGCCGAGAGCTATGAAAGGGTCTCGCCCGTCCAGCCTACATGTAGGTGAAGAATGGGTGAACATCGTGCGTGGCTACAAGGGTGCGCTCGTACAGCTGCGCAATCCCTCGCACGCTACGCAGGGAAGTGCAACTAAAGCGGAGATGGCGGCCTCAGCTGGGAGTTCGAACAGGACGCATTCAAATGCGGCTAAACGGCATGTGCGCCAGCGAACGAAACCAGGCAACAGACATAAATTAATGACGTTTGAAGAATTTTTGAAAAATAAGCAAACTTGACAGGTTTTACCGGTAAATATTCCTACGCTCAACTCAATTGCATAGGAATAAAGAATAGGTGATGATAAACATCTCATGTGCAGTAGCTTTTTGTGTAATAAAAAAGGCTTTCACAGGTACACAATTAATAAACTCCACTTCAGAAACGTGCGTTTAAGTATCGAAAACAGTGGCTCTTTGAAGTCACCCAGTATCAATTTACTGAATTGAACGTTATTAGTAATACAAGTTTTAATAGTAATTTTCGAACTACAGTAGACAGAACTACATCACGAAACACGATTTTCAGCGCCGCCGGAAATGAGCACTTTACAAGCAAGTAGAGAATTGGCAATCGATGTCAACGTATATTCAGCAAGTTTTTATTTTCACTGCACAACTGAGTCCTCAAACCATCAAAAACTTAATTCTCGAATTTAAGCAACTAAACAGGTTGGAGCACAAGTCGACTCGACACGTCGTTTAAATACACACTTGAGCTCGCATTATTCTTCCTTTTTCTCTTTAGTGGTTTCCTCTGCATCAATTTTTTCCACCTCTTCACTTTTTGCTTCCGCGTCGTTAGATGGCGTGTCGTCAGACGGCAGCGTCGCGTCCATTGCTTTGTCAGCTTCTGGAGCTGCGGGACTGTCGCTACTGGCAGCAGAAGTCTGGGGCTCAATTTCTGTCGTCTCGCTCTGCTCCGATGAAGGGCTGTTCGACTGCAATAAACAGAACTCTGTCAAAACTTGAATACAACATTAAACATGCCTCCTGCTTCAAATTTTGGGAAAACTAGGCTCCCCCTAACCCACAATTAGGGAGTTTATTCCGCGGTATATACACCTTCCCAGGTCACTGTTTTTTTGTCTTGGATATACATATACCAATAATATTTCAGAATTAAACGTTTTTTATTTCATCGACCCTGGTTTTACGAGACAGAAATGAAAATTAACTGAAGATTTCCTCGAGCTTTTAGCTAACTCTGTACATGACTAAAATAACACTGTAAACACGACGGCAGATGTATCAGTACAGAGCATGAAGTCACATTAGCAAACTGACCCGTGATGACTCGACTGAAACGAATAAGTCAGCTTGTGAAATTAAAGTTTGGTTTCTGTAAGGACTATTTAGCGAAGCAAACTTGTTATCTTTTGTAACTCTTCTCGGGACATTTCATGTGAAACTCACTAAGCTCGTTGCACTCGCGCAAATACGTCGAGTATTTGAGTGACTGCAAGATATCCAATATTTTAATTCAGTTTCTTGCGATTCATAGGAACTTCATTTTTAGAAAACATTTAATAGGACTTGATGTAGAAGCCTGAACAATGCTCGTAATGAATGACACTCCGAGTGCTCTTGGTGACATCACAGTTCTTTGCGGATCAAACATCCAATGATTAAGTGAAAGACTAAAACTAACGAAAATGAAAGCCAACAATGTTCATTGCATGACATGAATTTGAAGACCAAAGCTCAAAACTAAGTACTGCTTAAAACTCAAATTCATTTTCAAAATCTAAAATTTTGAGCGGATCCGGGATGCATAAGTAAAAGACACCAAAAACAATGAGGAAAGATCACATGTGTGAATCGACTACTTCAGCGTGACTAATGAAAAGGAGGAATTTGATGGTCGTACGAGTAAATAGCTTGGCATTGAGCGCACGGTGATGATGCCTGTGCCGAATGCTTCAGATTTATAACCGATATACCCTTGAATTATGTTCTCGTATTTGCCTGACTCGGCCACTCAAATTCAGCCTGACCTGAATAAATAAAAATTACAGAATCTAGATACAATGAGACTGAAAAGGAGCGCTACCAAGCCTTAATATACTAAGATTATTATATTAGTTGGTGTAAGACTCTAGCGACAACAAAGGTGATCTCAAGAGCAAAACAAACACCAAACAGTGGAAAACTAAAAATCCACTCAAGAGGTGCATTTCCACAAAGGATAAGCTGCGCGTAGAAACAGGAAGTTAAGAAGAGAAATAAAAACAACGCAGAGGCAGTGAAGACTAGAAAAGCTTAAAGAAGCAAAGCGGGTACGAAGGCATACCTTAGGTAAACAAACAGTAACTCTCCTGAGGGTAGCAGCGCCCATAGCATAGAATAGACAAACCTAACTAACTAAACCTTATTGGGTATCGTGTGGCCCCGTCCCTGAGGAGTAATATGCAAAGAACCGAAGCCTTTTACATATGTTTCAAAGCTTGGTGTAAAACAGAATAATGAACTAAAATTAACTGCGATATGGATCACGCCAGTTAACACCAAAGATTAGATTAAATGTTAATTCAAGTGTCCTTAACCGCAACAAAGGCGTTTCAAAAAAAGGAGGAAGGCACCAATTAGTATGGACTTAGAGGAAAGTGGAATCTATGCACAAGGTGCATAGAAACAGTAAGTTGAGAAAGTTCATAAAACAAAATATAAGTTGAAGAAGTAGTAGGTGATGAAAAACAGGACATCAGTGAATCGAAAAAAGATGGGCCGTAAGAAAAAAAAACTATTCTATTGCAACAGAAGAAAGGCCTACCTAACCTTTAACTCGAGACCTCACATATTCCTCTTGGGAGCACTAATTTCTCTAGAGACAATAGTTGTATCCACCTGAGGGGATAGATAATACAAATGAATATCATCAAAGACAATAATGAATTAAAATTAAATGAGATATTGCTCAAACTATTTGCACAAATGCATATTATTAACATCTGAATGAAGAAGATAAAACTTACTATGAGAAATTATAACACTTGGAATTTTGAAGCTCACAAGAAACAGTTGCAAACAAGAAACTCTACTGAAATGCACGACTTTTATTTTGAGTATCTCCGATTTTTTAAAACTCTAAAATTTTATGAAACGTATAAACCACACCAGGAAAATTGAGGCAAATGTACCAACCTGATTCTTTACTTCGTCTTCCGTTATCTCGGCAGTCTTTTCCTGTTCTGCTGGCGTAGACTCCTCAGAGTCAGGCGCATCTGAGGACTCTTCGGACTTTTGTTGTACGTTGTTCTCATTTTCAGCGCCAGGCTCTTCTGTTTTGGGCCCTTCAAGTGTTGGGGATATCACTTTCTCTTCGGGTGTGGCATCTTTGGATTCACTAGCACCGTCAATTCCATAGCTTGCAGCGCCGCTTGGCGACTCGTCGTCACTCTTGTCAGATGGCTCGCTCGCAGACGGCAGTCTCGCCTCGTCCACTTCCATGTTCTCATCTGCTAATGATTCGCACGCCACTTCATCCAAGGCTTTCTCAATGGTAGTCAGACGAGAACTTGAAGGCGAAGCGGACTCTATCGAACCTTCTTCGTCGGACAGCTTAATTTTCTTAGAGTGGCCATCCTCTATATGTTCTTCTTTGCGTTTCCTCCACATCGCAGGGTTTATGGAGAGTCCATAATTATCCGACTCGCCCTCACGTCCTCCGCTAGCTGCAAAATTGGGAGTATTAGATTGACATATTTAAGATGAGTAACGCGTTTACTAATCCCATTGTCAAGGGCATAATACAAATGGCAAGACCTCAAATTGAAGTGAAATACCGATACTTGGGCACATCCCTAATTAAAAATCACTGCTACTGTTATTTACGCTTGTAAGTATGCTCATCTGAATATAATTTCATCTTGAAAAACTCATATTTCTAGAATTATCTTATGAATAAAGATCAACGGTCATTCCGACGTATAAACACAGATTATTCTTCATCAATCTTTGCTAAATTTTACTAGTACTTAAGAAACGCTGTATCGCACACGTACTATTTTCCCTAGATTTGTTAAAATCTATTGTATTTTCTATTGCTTTCAGGATATTTTATCAAAAGAGAAGCATACTTTGACGCATAAAAAAAGGAATACTGTTCTGCCAATTCATTGGTTAAATGGCCTAGTTAACATGGAAGAAGTGCATGACTCGTCACTCCACAGACACTTTAATGACAATCACACAGGTTCTGGGGCTTTTTTTTTACAAATTATACATTAGATAATAAATGGTTTGAGCATTTTTAACCAGAATATAGGCGTTCCCAAGAAAGGAAGACACCATTCAGTAAGAAATTGAGGGGACAAGGAACCTACGCCTAAAATGCCTCCACACTCTCCGCATAGAAACAGGAAGAATGAAAAAAGTATATTATAGAAGATTAAAGTTGAAAGTAATAACTAAAGAAAAATATCAGTAAACCGAGAAAAAGATGATCTGTAACACAAAAACTATTTTACTTCCACAAAAAGAAGGCTTACTTTACCTCCAGCTCAAAGACGTCCTATCTTATTTCTGAAAGCGCCAATTTGCATAAAACAGTTGCATCTACCAAACGATGCTGTTTTCCACAAGGTTTGAAGTGTTTGATCTCGAACGCAGCATAAAAATTAGACAATTAACCCAGTTTGGGATGAATTTTATCCATATCCTCTATTTGCTCATCATCCAAATCAAACGTAGAATAAAAATTAGATGACTAACCCAGTTTGGGATGAATGTCATCCATATCCTCTATTTGCTCGTCATCCAAATCCTGCTTGAGACACTCATCCTCGAAGCTCTCTTCGTCCTCTTCCATTGCAGATGCCTCATCTCCGTTCGACGGCCGTTTCCGCGCGACGGGACCCATCTCGTCATCGTCCTTTGTAGGACCTACGAGAAAGAAACATTCCCTGTTCAAAGACTGGTCTTTTTTATGCACGCTGAAAAAAATAGTTCTTACATAATTTATCAGTTTCCGTATTCTACAAAAAAAAACCTTTCACACAAGGGAGAAATTCTATAAATGGTAAATGTAACAGGCCAAACATTTCTAGTTTTTTTACATAATTTGTGCACAGGACTGATATACGAGGTACCGTACGATTTATTCAAAAAGTGAATAAAATTTTACAGATTAAGAAAAGCACAACTCTTATCATTGGAGCTCCCTTATCGTATACTTAATACAAGTGAAAATAAATAAATAAATCTTCTAATGTTGCGCAAATACAAACATAATAGATAATAATCAGGATGAATAAGTTTTCCCACAATAGAAACTGTAGATCATTTAAATATGAAGCGTGTGTAATAAATGAATTTATGTTAAGGGGACAGAAGCATTGAGAACACTGAGCACGAGCACCTACCTCTTTGACTGAAATAAAAGAAGAAACTTGTAATCAATTAGAAAATTAGACTCATAATAACTAACATTTGTATTACTGTTGCCAATGATCTTACGTAGAGCCGTCAGAGTTGCCTTCAACATGTTATACATCACATATGCTAGATGAATATAATTTTTTATCATACTAGTGCAAAATTTACTAGCCACAACATATTCGATCTCAAGGGAGCCAAAAGAAGGGACCATTTAGTATAGACTTTAGAAAATGAAATCTATACACAATGTGTTCATACACAGGATACGCTAAGCATAAAACAGCAAGTTAAGAAGAAATAGAAAGAAAAGGCAAAGAAAAGATAGCAAATCATGCTTAAAAATTGAAAGAAGCAAAGTGAACACAAGGACTGAACTCCTTATGACCTATTTTTGGCAGAGGTAATTTAACAATAACATTCCTGGAAGCGCCAGTCCTAACAGCATTAAATAGTTCAACAGAACTAACCTAAACCTATTGTCTATTCTACTCTCCCCGAGTTGGAGAAAACAAAATAATCAGCAAGCCAGGCAAGAAGTGCGCAGGAACAACAAATGACACCCACGAATGCTAAGTGTGGATATGGGTTTTTGAACAGATAGGTAAAATGAAACACGAAAGAAAAATATTCATTGTACCATCTTCCCAACAAATATGCCTAAGAATAATGTAAAAGACATGCGTAAGTGTAATTGCACAGTACAACGACGAAGTTAAAGACCAAGATACAAAGCTTCGGTCATTTCCCACAATAAAAAATACCACAGCAGGTCGCGAACCACTTCTCTTCGAAACTCATACTAAATTTGTTTGAAACGTTTACATGCTAAAGAACCACTTGACTTTTGTGTTTCTATCATAGCTACTCTTGCAGAACAAAAGATGATTATATTATATTTTATATTACAACAAAAACTTTAACATGTCACAACTAGCTCACAGAACATGTTTATCGTTCATTCTTGAAGATGTTAAGCATGGCTTGTGCATTAGTTTTATTTCACATCAAATGAGACCCACATGAATGAAATCAGAGCAGTGCAAGAAACTGACATGCACCATCACTCGCTAACTTGCAAGTATCAGGCAGAAGATATGCATAGAAAAGCTCGTACTAATCATTACAGCTGGAAATCGGATACATTTCAGTAATTTAAACACAAATTCGAAGAAGAAGTAAGAGAAAAAAATACATTCGGAACACAACGGCAGCAACACAACGCAAAAAGAAACCAAGAACGATGTTAGTCATAAGAAGTTTGAGCAAATACTACTAAAATAGTTGCATCTGGTGAAGCAAAGTCTCACGATGAAAGTCACATTGGAGAACTTGAATATGAAATGCAGCCCTACTATTCAGGAAAATTTATCAAAGCTTCAAATAATGATTTTCTGGGGATAAAAAAAAAACCAAGAATACCACAGGTACTCAAAAACCGCATACATCATTATGAAAAAATAGGTTGAACTGTTTTAAAATGGCTAACGAAAAATTGGTATAAAAAAGTCACCAGGCAATTTCAGTGAATATAGCACTCAATATCGAAATCTAAGGCAGGTATTCTTGGACTTCAAAACCAGATTCATGAAGTGAAAGGAACATGAGCAGGATAATAAACATTTCGCGTAGATCCAATTAGAACAATTCCACTGGTCAGAATACCACTTAGCCGCAGTGAGTTCAAGAGGATTAATGAATAAGATCAAATAGAAACAAATGGCTGCATGTTACCATTCGGCCATCTAAAGATTCGATACAATGCAAAAATATGGTAAATATTGAACAGAACAAGAACCCAAACATTTATGCCCTAAAATTATCCCAAAATTCATGCCTAAACGGGGCTACACATCCCTGAATTTCATTAGCTATAATGAGTATGATATCTACACGTGAAATACTACAATAATAAAAATTTAATCAGATACGAAAAATCTAGTATGCTGCAGTGAATATTTACTATTAAAAGGTAGTATGGGTTAACAGTGACTAAATTTCCGAAGCAGTATGCTTGAAAGCTGTTTGGAAACACAGGAAGTGGCGAAAAAAGTTACGTGCGACGTACTGATGTCTTTTAATTAATAATGCTTTCCACGGTTGGATTAGTTGAACTAAAATTACACAATACTATCCCTTTAAGTATTTTACTAATTTACAGCACGGATATCTGGTGTGATCCCACAATAGAAAACGCTCGGCCACAACTGACCTGACGGAAATTTGGATTCAGGACGGAAGGGTCTGAGCTTCGCCCGCTTTATTTTCTTATTTTTAGGCCTTTCATAACTCGCAGACTGTGATTCAGATTTTGACCACTTTAACTCGTGCAGTTCAAGCGTTAAATCGACTTTCTGAAACCATTCATAATTTTCAGAAAGTTTATTGTCTTTTTTCTGAGACGACACACTGTCACGACTGCATGGAGATCGGGTGCCTGTTGGTGAACTCTCCAAATGACGATCAGAAAGCAATCAAGGTTGCTGGCGAGCTGGCATGTACAGCAACTAGGAGTGATGAACTCTTTCTCTAATTTGATAATGCTACTGGCAAGTTGGCCCTCACGACCCTTCTCCTAATGTGATGGGCACTTATTCACACTTGAATTTATGCCGAAGTTTTGCAGGGTGCACTCAAGTATGCATACAAAAGTGGCGTAAATTACTTGAACTAGCATTTCCCTTAATTACCATTAGATTTGACTTAGTAGGAAGGGAGTTATAAGTAAAACATGAATCGTTTTTGTCGTTGTATGAAATTGGCAGTAGTAATTACACAGGTTTTCTAGCGTTTCAGTAACTAGGACTAGATTGTCACAAAGATCTTGGACATTCAAGCAAATGTTTCCTTTACATCACAATAAATACAATAGTAAATAGGTGTCATTTGAACTGTACGAAATTAATGTCGAAATTAATTTTTCTGAGGGAAAGACTTAGTTTTCTAAACACACAACGCAAAAAATATTGATTCAGCCTGCGAGGAATGAAAATAAAAAAGATTTAGGTTCTCAAAAATTCGAGCTTGTTAAGCCCACAAGTTCTTGGTATTCCTATTGTTTAAAATTGATTCTAAAATTAAAATTGCACCAAATCTGACGCTAAGTGAAGAAATCGCACTTGCTTAAAAACCCGAGTCTAAAATAATATTTCATACCATTCTGATTACTGCCACCGAACAGCATTTAGTCTAAGACTAAAAGCATGAAATCTAAAAGTAATTAACCACCTTCATGTCCTTAGTTGACTAGAATAAAACGTAATTTAGGAACTTAGTGTGCCGCAGAGTTTAAGTTACCTTTCTCCCCAAAAAACATCTTTTTGTCTTTAAAAAAGTATCTTTGTTTTCCCTTCTTACCTAGCAGTGTGAGGTAGCTTTAAACCACTCACCATACTCATTTGCAATAAATAACTATACCCAGCCCTTGCCAACCCCTAGCTTACGAAAAGGGTGGCTCAAAACCCTGGCCACGCAGTCCTATAACAAATTGCTGAACGCTATGAGACATAACATGGCCCAACTGAGACAGGGCGCATTCCAGAGCCGCCTGTATTCGACACAAAATATCCTTGGAAACATACTTTGGAATTTGTCGACGTGGTGCGGCAGAGGCGGCCTGTACGAGCGGAAGGTATTGGTCAACTGCAGGCCGTTGAAGAGCATTAGGCGCTGCTGAGGGTTCGAACAATCCTCCGATCTGCCCAGTCAAAGTTCTAGCGCATAAGATGGTATTCGTATACCTCACGCGACTATAAAGACCCCCTCACATGTACAGATTTGTCTGCAGACAATCTGAACTGAGTTTGGTTTGACGGTCTCGAGGCCCCGCACGCGATACAAACAACGCACTTCAAACTTGACCAAGACTGGCATATACTTCAGTATGCCAGTAGCAGCCAGGTGGAGAGCACGCACAAGACAGCGAGTAGGTACAGTTGAAGGGTTTCGCTATAGTTGCAATGAATAATAAAAAAAAGAGATGTAAAAACTCGCTCAAAATGGGCTAAGGAATGGTTCATAAAAAGTAGTGAATATTCAAATGTGAAATTGCTGAATAAACTGCACAGTGAGGGAGAGAGGCAGATTACAAGCGTGCACTGCGCAAGGAAACTAGCTAGACACTGACGTGGTGTCAAGGTTTGAAGCGGGTTGCAATAAAATTGTCAAGCATACCTCATCTGCCTTTAATAGTCTGTGCACATTTGAAATGAGCACACAAACTCACAAATTCAGCACTCGTTCAGATATGTCTGCAGACATATCTGTACGTGTGAGGGAGCCATAGAGGTTATAAAAATTTTCAACACAACCTATTTGATAATAAATTGTTTTATTTTTTCAAGACCCATATAGGAACAACAAAAGATATCTTAAGAAAGTAAACAGAAGAGAAAATTTAGTAAGGAGTAGAGAAAGCCGGGAATCAATGCACAAAGTACGTTCTCACACAGGATGCCCTGCGCATAGAAACAGCAAGTAAGGAAGAAGAGGAAGAAAA
>JACJUY010006339.1:5650-18610 GCA_014220935.1 Platorchestia sp. MABIK | reverse complement strand
CTCTCATTATTGTGACTCGCACTTAGAATTTCCGAGCTCAAGAGAATTCAAACCTCGTATAGTTTTGGCAACACAAAACTGCTATTAACACGCAGGCTTTATGATGGAGTCTGAGTTTCGCATTTGCAGACACGACACGTTTGCTGGGCGCCAGGCAACGCCAGCAAATCATTTTAGCATGTGTAAATCCTTCACTCGCTGCTTGGCTTAATGCACGCACATTATCGCGTAAAATGGAATAGTAGTACGTTCGAATCAGACGTCTCATTTCAAACTTCAAAATGTCAGTTAAGTTTTGTGACTTTCAAAGTTTGTACTTCGCCAATGATAAATTTTTAAAATAATTCAATCTGAACTTTTCAAACTAAGCTCCAAATAATTCATTATCGGCCTGGATTTTCTTATACGTAGTGAATGAATTCAAAGCCAAACTGAAACACCCACGGAGTTCAGTTTAAGAATACAAAATTAAAAACGTTTTTAAAATAATAAGCTTTTAGATCATGCA
Organism: Platorchestia sp. MABIK; assembly: GCA_014220935.1. Lineage (NCBI taxonomy): Eukaryota > Metazoa > Arthropoda > Malacostraca > Amphipoda > Talitridae > Platorchestia > Platorchestia sp. MABIK. Next base: position 18,102 of record JACJUY010006339.1, on the reverse strand, counting down.
TAATGAATGGTATAATCTAGTACTTCTTGATCTAATTAAACAGTTAACTTTCTTGATTATGTCATCGTTTATCCGTTCAGTTCAAGACTTTGAAAACAGCGCACGCAATCTACGAAAGCACCCACCAATCATTTGAGGTTTCTGATTGTTCATCATAGCACTCCAATAACTCGTGTTGAAGCAAGTGATGTCTGCTGGTAGGTCAATGCACCTCACAATTCATTGCGTGGCAAGGCATAGCTGTTGTGTCTGGAGTATGTTCTGCATCTCTTCACACAAGCTGGACTTATATCTGTGATGAATTTTGTCCTCTCCTAGATAAAATAATTCAGGGTTCGTTGACTTTGTTGAGCGAATACAGCTTCAGAGCGTTGTGTTGATTTATATGCATGCGTTTGCATTATCTTTCCTTGCTAATTCGTTTGTATGATGTTGACCAAGGGAGCAGCAGTATATTTACGATGATATTTTTACATTAGCTGTCAAAATACTTTGCTAATTGATGACTGTTTTCGTCGACTCAGACTCATCTTTGTAATGTGAATTGTAGTTTATCTGAATGTACCTTTAATAAAAAATCAAATCAGGGAATACGTAGAAATTGTAATGGCTCCACTTAGCATGAAAACACATTATTTACATTACACTAAAAACCCACACCAACACATATGTGCAATCACTCATGTGGTATCCTAATATTTTAGCTAACATTCAGCTGTTCCTGCATTACTTCTATTATATTTGATATTTTAAGTATCGCTAGCTACAAGGAAGGCGATCTCATGAGAGCGAAGGGAAGGGGCCATTTGGTAAGGGCTATTGAAAACAGGGAACCTATGCTCAAGTGTGCCGCCTCGCAGGATACCCTGGGCAAAGAAACAGTAAGTTAAGAAGCAAGAGGAAGAAAAGACAGAGAAGTGATATCAAAGAGGGCTTAAAAAATAGTGAACGCAACATGGGCACGAAAGAGACAACAACAAACATCGGCATCTAAGGATGCTTTATTTCCAATTAAGCCCGATGCATATTTTTCAAATACCTTATTACTTACACCAGGATGCCATGACGGTTTCCCCCGGTCAAGACCGGTATCCATTTCAGATACCTGGGTAAAGTGGGGTGTTGTGCGTTGAGTTTTTCCCCTATACCCAACGGAGAAAGTCGCCACACAGCCCCGGAATTCGAACCCTAGCCGGGACAAATTCCTCGTAGCATAGGATGGTCAATCCTTACTAACCTAAGCCTATTGCCTCTTTTATGTACACTCTTTGGGAAGCTCTCCATGTATTATTCACTCTATAGATTGTATCAATATTTCAGCTAGAAATGTAATTTAAACAGTAAAGCGTTTTTACCTGTAGCGATAACATGCATGAAGCAATCTTTAGCAGAATGTCAATCCGACGTCATTTTAACCAAAAATACGATGCCAAGAAGTAATAATGCATCATGACCTAGAGAAGATGCATCTAAACTTTCAGTTATTTCACACGGATCATTTAGCATAGGGTAGACAAAAGATTTACAATTGTTTTCTTGCATCCAAATGGTGAAAGATTAACAGCAACATCTAATTTTTACACACAAAAGATCCGTGAAAAATTATATTCACTGAATTCATTCCCTATTCAGAGAAAAAAAAAGTTGTTAATTTCCCATCCATTTCAGTGTGCGTTTTTTCCCATGCGTTCGTTGTTGATATTCCCATTTGATATATCGAAATCTCATTCATCTCGAGAGCTCAGGCAGGCATTCTTTTAGGCAGGTTCGCTCCTAGGAATAGGCGGTCGGTCATGACGCATTGGTGCTTTCGAAATATTTGCCATTCAAAATCGGTTGTTGGAGTAAAAGTTGGAGCCGGCGCAATGGAAGTCACGTCTCTGAGCAATAACTCTGAGAGATGCTTTCCAATTGCTTACCGCAAGCTTGCATACGAATTCTCCAGAATTTCCGATACACCGAAAGCTAATCTCGATCCTCGGTTCTTGCGATCAGAGCGTCACAGGCTTCAAAGTAAAGCGGTTTGAACGCTTTGAGTCCACAGAAATCTGTTCTCCAATAGAAACTGGGATCTTATTCTTCGCGAGACTGTGTTGTAACCTCCGTAAAATAGTGAGAACAGGCTCCCAGAATTGCATCGAAAGAGAATATTTTCACTGACGTTTGTTCTAAAAGGCACGTTATACACAGGAGGACGCAAATAACTTGCTCTGACGTTTGTTTTAACGGGTAATTTCCTGCCAGTCCAAAGCTACGCAAGTATTTAATATAATAAAACTTGGTCAGCTTTCACTAAAAGCCAAACGATTCTGCGTTGTTGCTGATAGTGCAATGGTTGGCTTGATTGATCTGTAAATAACATGAATGGATGCTCTGACGGTCGTTTGAATGACCTGTCAGTCATGTTCAGTTTCTGCTCCGCAGTTCAATTACGGAACTCAGGGCGGTGCTCATAGTCAAATATGAGTTGAACGCGTCGGGTAATTTGCTTAAAATGGATTCGGATGCACGCGCTTTGTTTCGTTTTTGTTATAGTTAAGCATGGTAATCTAGAGATTTGATTAGATTTTTCGCTGGATCATGTACGTGCCATTCACGAGTTACCTCTATTTCCCATGTTCCTTAAATTAATTGCTCCTGAAATGCTGACCCTTATTTTTCCTCTAATTATTTGGAATAGTTTTCTCTGTATCTGTACACTCATGATTCATAAATAGGAAAAAAAAGGTCTACACCTGTTTCTACGCACTTTGAGTAATTTTACCACCGACGTAAAATTTACGTTTCTGGATTGAACCCTTTTATGCACTCGTAGAGCAAATAAAGTTTAGTGTCGGACATTTACTAACATTCGCTTAGTAATGAGGATTTCTCATATTCCTCATTCTCTCTTCAGCGAATAAGTAACACGTCAAACGTCGGCTGTGAGTATGCAACGAGCAGCACAGTGTAAGAAAGAATATTGTACCAGGTCAAATGCAATTGTATTGCAACCTAACAGATAAATCTTACACATATTTAAAATGAGCAACAAAAATACAGTTGCCCATAGAGGAAGATACAAACTTTAACCTTTGACTACCCAAATAATCATAGGCTCCTATTTTGTGAATTTTTTGGTCTTCTTGAAGGAAAAATGATAAAATAATAGCTTTGCAACTACTTAACGTAGAGCACAGATTGCATTAAAAGGTTCAGTACAGGGAGAACCTTTAGTTATGGCGCCATGATGGAGACAATGATTAAATTTTCAAGCAAAGATAAAAATCAAAATACCTACTTGGGACATTTAGATCATGAACATTCCTTTAGCCGAAACAAAAATGCGAATGAGATTCTGGTGTACAAAACGGATTGAATCTTCACGTGTTTTCATCACATGCTTTGTCCTGACTTCGAGAAATGAATAAGGAAATGTCAGTATTAAAGTACAAATAGTTCTGATGCTTAATGGTTGAACTGTTCAATAATTTCTATCGTCAACAACAGTACAAAAATTTCGTTCAGCATACTTTCTGTAATTGGGCTCTAATCGCCTAGGCGGGCAAAATTAGTCGTGATCAATACACGTCAGAAAACAAGCAGGAAATTATCAAAGCTGAGTGGTAAAAACAGTTGCAGCGAGGATAACTAGTGAAGTTCTTCTAAATTAAAATGAGACCCACAGGGAAGCATGTGTTGAATGCTACGCTTTCCAGCTGAAGTGTGTAATACGAGACAGAACAAATATAATGTCTCTCAGACTTGCTTATAAAAGGATTTTGATCTATTTTAAATGATGAACAGTTCCATAATTTAACTTCTTCCAATGTACTCGTTTTGATTTTTCTGAAATGTAGATCAGTTTTTTATAATTTGAGTTTTCCATTTTGAGTCCTAACAAGAAAGGTTTCGACATAAGTTTCAACTTTCTAAAAGCTTGTAATATTTCTCAAACAAAAAATGGATTGATGAGATATATAATTCTGGAATTACTCGTTCTATGAACAGACGGTGAACCGTTGGTCAGCTTTTGTTTTTGTTTTTTGAAAAATTCTCGGCTTATCATTGCTCGAAACAGATATTCTATTCCAAGTAATATTTTTACGTATGTGTGGGATTATTGTGAAAATATACCAGGATTTTCATTATTTTTCTATAACTTTCTTCCCCAACGACTCACGAATGAGTGGTTGCAATGCATGTATTAATTATAGCAGTAATTAATAAGAAATAAACACCGTATATCATTCGGGGAAAGTGATATCAAATTTTTATTAAAGTTAACAATTTCCGATTAGAAATACACGTATTGGCGGATATTTTGCTAGTTATATGAAACATGAAGGCTCTTTCATGGAAAGATTTGCTGTTGCGTTACACATGACTTGTACGGCAACGTAGCTTTGCCAGATCATTGCAACAACCCGTTTTTTTTATGGAGAAATTCTGCCAAAATACTGATATATATTCAAGTGAAATTAATTCCAGGCAAAAAAGTTTCGTTTTTGGAGTAGTTAAATATAAATGAAAAGTAAAGTAGTAAACATCTTTCACCATGCTCATGATGATCAGCCAAATGCCAGAAAATAAGTGAACTTATATTTTGATTTTTGTTACTGACTTGAAGCAGCAGAAGGCAATCACTTCTCGCTGAGGAAACACTGTGCGCTTACATCGATTTACCGAGTGATGGTGAGAGAAGCTGAACCAATTTAGTCATGATAGCATGAGTAATTAAAATCTTCAAATGCTCCAAATACTCCAAATCTTCGCAGGAAGTAAACACGGAAGAAAAATCAACATCTTCAATTTCATAGGTTTTTCTTTGTTTAACAGGTTTCTTGGTTTGTGTTCGGAATATTCTAGTGTCTTGCATGTTGCATCGAAATTGAAAAGAGCCGTAAGATCACAGCTCGGAAAACCTTCAATAATGATCTAATCATGTTTGGTGCTAGCACAGTCCATGCTGTAACATGAAACTGTACCCAATATGTTTTAGAATTTATTCTTTTTCAAAAGGTTCAGGAAAATAAAAAATTTAATTGAAACAAAAACGACAACATCTTTGCCTTATCACGAACTTGAAGCTATATGAAAAGATATAATGTTTATTCCTGGTACTCAGTGTATTACAATACAAGGTGAGCTTACTCCTACACGAAGCAGAAATCCTACACAAAACTGAAAAGGTTCAGCTCAGAATAATCACTGAGTTTAAATTTACATTCGCTTTAAAAAAATTTAAAACCCAATGGGCATGGGTTGAGAAGCTTTTGTATAAACACAATAATACGTAGACAGGTACCAGTATTTGTCTAACATTCTGGCAGAATGTGCACACAGAGTCAACTGTGTTGTCTAACAACTATCTTTTCAACTATTCAACAGGCAATAATTTCGAGAAAGGGGTTTAATAATTTACCGAAAAAAGTTGCATTCAACCATCTAATAGAACGTTTTTACGGTAATTATGTTAATAGTACACGAAAAAGTAACCTAAATTCATGTCTCTAACTGAACGTCATTTAGTGAAAAACTCTACGGAAAAAATAACTAGTATTCAACTCTACGGAAATGACAACCTACGGAGTCTACGGAAATGACAACCAATATTCAACTACCTTTCGACATCATTTGAAATAAAAAGTCTACGGAAACAACAACCAGTTTTCAACTGTCTATTTTGGAAGCATTTGGTGTTGAAATTCTTCGGAAATAACAAACAGTATACATCTGTCTAATGGGAAATCATTTTGTGTGAAAAGTCTACGGAAAAGACAACTAGGATTCAAATATCTCATTGTATTTTCTTTGGGGGTGCGACTGGTGATTAGAACGTTGACTGACAGTATCGACTTGGATTGAAGTATACTCTGCTTATACGAGGTAACAGCTCAGAATTGATATTGATGTCATGAGAACTAGAAGTACTTGATAAATAGTTCAGGAAAACTGCTTATTTTAGAAGCGATGACTTAAACCACCTCCTTCGGTATGCAATGTATGAAGTGTACTGCCTCTTAGAACAATTAAGTCGCAAAATTATGAAATCAAATTGGTAGATTTATCAGTTCATTTGGAACATTTGTTCACTCCATAGTAGTTCATGCGTGTTTCTTAATGTATCAACGAGAATTGCTTAGGCTTGCAGAAATTTTTTTAACTCACACACATTAAAGATAATTAATGATTTGTAATTATCCTCATTTCTCACCATCACTATCTTATGAGTGATCAACCATAGTCACAAAATCTTGACATACAAAGAGTCTCAGAACGTGGTGTGAAATGCATGGCTCATCCTTTGCAGTAGTATGGAGCTATGTATGCGCGATCTTTTCGCGACTTCTTTCCTCATCAAGATTGCCCGTGAGAGCGCAAGTGGCGCCTCTGCAAAAGTTTCAAATTATTAAGCAGGCATTAAAGTGCTGAGAAAAGTTACTGTATTCTCAACAATAGTGCATTTTGAGAGGGGAACGAAACCCCTTTTTGACCCATCAAGCGTCTCTCCCGCGCGCTGCGCGAGGGCTCAACGAGTGTTGCCTTCTGCTGATAAATGTCTGTGAATCTTCAGAATATCCTTCTCTTGAACTGTGGAATCATTATCCCATCATTTGAAAAACAAATAATAACGTTTGTGAAACATAAAAAATATCTTTCTAAACAACTAATTGCTACAACTTTTGGGGGCCAATAAATCGAATAAATATTCTTCAAATTTTCATCAAGAAACTTTAACGCAGCATCTCAAGAATATTCCAATACCTAGGTTGGCAATACTGGGCAGCTCAGTTGCACCATAGACGCCATTGTGCATAGTGTCGTGCGCGTGTCCTCGTATCTCACTCTTCAACTGCGATCATTACGTATCGATAATCCGGCTGGAAAGAGGACAATTATTCCAGTGCAGGATTCAGATTACAAAACAAAGCGCAGTCAGTAGGTGCATTCATGTCTAAATTAGCAATGAACAACTGTAACCGCTTGCACCTATGTTTCGTATATCACGAAGCAATTTACATCGAAAAAAGGGCTTTCAAGTCTCTGGAAAACAATTACATTCAGCCAAACGAAAACGGGATTTGCGTATAGAATGTTAAGTTTCAACAGAGAATTTTTACAATGAACTCGTTTAGTTTTCAATTTCCCTAGAAACATTCATTTCAAACACAAACGTTCCAGACTCTAAAATCATTCGATTAATTTCCTTTAGGGAAGGGGATCAAACGCCATGTCCTCATGGGAAATTTCAAGTTTCGATGAATAGGAAAAATATAGAAAGCCATTAGCCGGACTTTCGCTCATGAACGCAGGCATTAAGTAGAAATCTGCTTTGAGAATAGAACAATTGCAGTGCTGTGAGAAGTTCAGTAGAAAACGTGTGAGAAAATCTCAAATGTAATTTCGTTCAGAAATTTGTGTATTGTAACCTTGCTGAAGCCGGAGCCTCGCTATGGCCCTCACTGTAAGTACAAACTCCGACACGCATGAATGACATGGTTTTTAATTGTACGTCTTGCTTCTACTTGTAACGCTGCTCGTTTACAGAACTCGAGATGGAGCTGGTCTACGAGATGTTTTCGACTTTTGTTTTTTTGACACGATGACTAATTTTATTTGCATTTTCTTCGCTTATAGATTTCTAGTGAATATTCGATTTAACATAAGCGAACATCTGTTTGCTCATTTTCCGTACTGTTCACGACGGCCGCATTGCCTGTTTGTGTGCAAAGGCCAACTTTTGCAAAGTGAGTGAATTGCGTACGAGATCCTTCTTGAAGGCGTGTGAATGTGAGCTCATGCATTAAGACGAACATCACTTTGTAAGTCTGGGTCACTGCAGTACTTTAACCCTTTAAAAATGATGCACACCGGGAGAAATTCGTTGCAATATCCCCTGATATCTGGGTAATGGCACGGCTGGGACAATTGCTAATTCAAGACTGAAAAAATGAAAAAATTAAAACAAACCTGAGGCCAAAACAAACTCAAGGCAGTTTTACGTTCTTGAATCGGCATAGCTGACGGCACAACTTCTTCTGAACCAACTTGGCTACGCAACGTGCAGTTCTTTTTACCATATTTCAAGCCTTTTCGAAAAGTCGAGCAGTCAAGTAGATGTAGAACTACCGCCATCAGCTATGCAGCAGATATGACGACGTAAAATCTCCCATTTGAAGATTGGTGCACACCTTGCTCACAGGGCTTGCAATCGTCAACTAAGGCGGAGAGCTAGGACATCCCTCCTTTTTTATTGGTGTCAAATACTTAAAAATAAATGAGCCGGCGCCACGAAATAAGCGTTACGGGCATTGTCACCGTAGTTAGTATCGTACTATTCTTGAACTCCTGATAAAGAAAAGCCTCTATCTTGTTTCAATTCAAACTCAGAACAGGTTTTTCTTCGCAGGCTAATTTTGCAGTAAATAATTCAGAGTTTAATATTATATGATACTGTAACAAGTATTTAATTTGAGAACTTCGACGATGCGAGAACTTATTCCATTGGAAAAATTCAGATAAGAAACTTGTCCACAGGCTTTGTATTCAAGCAAAAGTTCTCACATGCGGGTAAAGCCCAGATTACCAAGCCCTGAAGGAAAGGAACAAGAAGGAGTGTGGGCCGAGCTTCCACAGTGGAGGCTTGCATTCTGCTTCCTAGCATCATTGCGCCCACTAAAGTTCCCTAATTCGTTCACGCGAGTTTTGGCAACTACAGCACAATCGTTAAGAAGTTGGAGCAGCTCAAGTTGGTGAAGCGTTTCGAGCTCAGCGACAAAGAAGACCTCCGGACCAATGGCTTTGAAAAGACGCAGTCTCTCGGCAGTCGCTTTGTCGCCGCCGATATACACCTAGAAGACGACAGCTATTGAGCACAAGAACATAAGACAATGCAAATTAAGGAATTCGTCTTTGAGAAAGTATAATTCATTGATTTCTTTATAATTCAAGTGTTTTCTTCATGAAAGTTTTTGTTAGAGATCTGTCAGCTTGTGACTTCGAAAGCTCCCTAAAAAGTAATCACTCGAGTCTTTTCTTTTGACATTTCTATACCATTCTAAGAAAGCCCTTTATCCGACAACACTATGGTCAGTAATTGGATTGCTTCTCGCTTCATTGATGACACCATTAAATCTTGGGTCGTTAGGGAGATGGAATGCAATTTGTCTGGAGAAATTTCATTTTAGGAATACCAGTTTTCAGTTTATTAATGATAATTTCTTTCAAGTGCAGTGCTGTGATCTTTTCATGTTTTAACGACAAGTGCGAAGGAAATTTTACAATTGAACTCGAGAGTGTGTTCAAGTGTTCTACCATGATATTTTCCATGTATACTTTGGCTTATGCTGCAAATTTATTGGAGGAACAGGATCTCAGTGCATGGAAGACCTTCAAATACTTGCTGAGCGCAACTTTTCCGTCTGCCCTCCATCTGCTTTTGCTAAAAATTGTCCTCCGGCACATTGCCCCTGCTCCCTGCCGCGCAAGTTATTCTTTAGATTCCAATATTCGGACGCGACCGGAGGGCTTCTCTTTGGGTTATCCCCAGACTGGAGTGCAAAAATATTCTTTCCATCTGCTTTTTCTATTTTGTTCTCCGTCGAAATTCTTTTCATGAGAGAACATTTTCTTTCGTCTCCTCCAGAATTGCAGCCAAGAACTTGGAAAATGACACTTCGAGAAAATTGCATTAGAAGGTCGCCGATGACATCGGGAAAAAAGGAAACCTACATAGATGTGAATCACTTTCAAATTGAATACATATTCCAATTTTTCAGTTAAAACAGTGGATTGCCATAATTTAATTTTGCACATTTTTCTCGATAATTCATATTTGTTCGAACTGCCTAGCTTATATTGAGAAATTTGTTCCAAAAATTTTCTAGTTTAGATGCCATGTAGAGGCATTCGTACATGGTTCCAAGGACTTGAGACTAAATAAAATGCAATCAGAACAAAGAACATTGATGGTTTTTTTGTGTTTGAGTAGATGAAGGAAAAACGTGTCACCGACATTCTAAAAATATTTTGTAACGAATCTCAAAAGAGATTACGCTGCCATTGTATTTTATTGAGGTATTGTTAAGGAATATTTTCCCGCTCTCTTAGCTAAAACACATCATCCTTTGCTGGACCGCATGAAGCAGAGATGCAAACACCGTGAAACTCCCTTAAAATCTGCGCCCTGTCCTGAGCAAAAGCCTCACAGTGGAGCGTATTGATCACAGCATGACAATTTGTTGCGAGTTCGTGAATTGACGCGATTTGAACAAGAGTTGGGAGCCTTGTGAAGCCTTTACAAGGTACAAATCATTTAATAAGGCAGAAATGTAGCATTTAGAGAACGCTTGTTCTTGCGCCAACTTTTTACATGAAAAAAACATTGTGCCTCTCATCTGCATTTTATAGATGATGCAGAGAGCAAAACTTCATATAAATGGAAATGTTAATTTTTGTTCATCTGTCTGTGAAATTCTAACTATACACAAATTAAGTGAAAGCATTTATGATTCTGATCGAGATGAATAACAACTTTCATGACACAATGGCAACCTCACGGGCGTCTAGATCAAAAAGTAGTGCTCAAAAAATATTGCAGCAAGGATGCTCACAAAACGCATTTCTTTTTGCTACAATTCCAAACCCAATTTGTCGATTCTCTTCCCACACGCCCAGGTGTCGTGAAGGCAATCTGAGGAACGGCTGCCTTTTAAAATAATTGATTTGAGAAGGGACTTTCAGGCCCCGTAATTAGTCTGCGTCACGACACTCGCTTTTTTACGAGCCCTCGTATGCATATTCCACTTCCTCGCCATCGATCCTGCGCTGGGTGCCGAGAGAGACAATTTTCAATAATTGAACCTACGCTCAATAGAGTCATTACCGACGCCTCGGACGCGCTGCGTTTTTTGGGCGTCTTTCATCTCGAACATTTTTCCGATCTTCTTCTGCTTGCGCTGTGTTGTACTCATATATAAGGAAGTCAATGGTTAAAATATTTAAATCCTTGCCATTTAAGCAGCTTCTTCTCAGTTTTGGACTGTTTTTTTTGTTGTGCTGTGGAAAACAACACAAACAAATACTGTATAGCGTAGAGGCTCAGTAAAATAGCATAAGCAAAACTGACTTCTCAGTAAACCCTGCACGTATGAGAATTTCGCTACCTCGTTGTGAGGACGATAGGAATGCGTTCGATTGTCTGGGATGTTTTTTGAACATATCAAGAAGTCTTTCTCTTCAGTACCTTGCTAAAACGACGCCTCACACGAAATATGCAGAAGTTCACAGGGCTAGGAACCCCCTCATCTCAGAGCGCTCCCAGCCTGACAGAACAAAGGAAAAGTTCCTCTAAAGTTCGTTTCGCTTAAGAATCAAACGTTCTCGGTACTTTTAAATTTACTGCTGATTTTCAAAAACAAATCACTTTTTTTGGTGTTAAGGTTGACTTTATTTCTCAGTCAATCCTTGACTAATCTGTTCTTGCACTGAGATGTTTGGATTTTTCCTCTTAATCCCCAATGGTGAAATTGATTCACAAGTTTTATCCCTGAATGTAACAAGTACAATGAAAGGCTAGAATATTTACTAACATTTTTGTACAGTACATGTTCGAGTAGGACAATTTTGAATAATTTTTAATCGAATTGGCCCTCGGATATTAAAAACACTAATTCATATTCACTCCCAAACCTAACGAAGATTAAGACTTGAGACCTAACGAAGCTCCGAAATCATAGAATGCCCAAATATACTGACTCCAGTTTTCAATTGTGAGTCCATGTGTGTGTGAGTGCGATCTAAAGTATGAATTTAAGACATATGTTCATGAATGTGAGAAAGTTGAGCCCCAGATTGTAGCGATAGGTGTTTGTTTTCATGTATTAGTTTCCTAAGCACCTAATTTAGGTTTGACCATTTTCTTACTTCAGCCCTGAAGCAGAAATATTAACGTTCCCAAGGCTTACAATTGAAAATTAGTTTTACGTCAGTTATCTTTTTACCGCATGCAGAAAGTTTCCTGGAGCTCAACCATCTAGTCACATTCTCTTTGGAATGTTAATAAGAGGTAGCCGAAGATGAAAAAGCATGCTGACAGGCTAGCTTGGCACATGCTCTCTTGAGTTGAACCTTTTGACCTCTCTGTGACCACCGTGAAGCTTCCTAAAACTTTGAGTTTTTGCACTATGATTATATCAGATTGCAAGGCACAATTGTGCTCAACTATAGAGCAGGTCGATGGGGTGGCCAGGAACTCGCCGCAAGCTCTATTATCCATCAGTAAATGATTTACCCAAAAAAGTGACTCTTGATTTTGTTCGTGATATCATTCGTGTTCCAAATTTGCGTTTCAGACAGACAAAACTACAGAGCAGCCCTCAGAAATACGAGCTCGTGCAGCAGCGAGCCTCAAACCGTCAATCATTTTGCAGTTACAAGTCAACGAAGGTCCACTGCATTCGAACCTTTCT